>OX235272.1:84341427-84403325 GCA_944472155.2 Trichobilharzia szidati
CAATCGTTAAGATGAAAGCAATCCTCGATCCAACTTTTCAACCGATTGTTGATAAATATCCGGAACTGAATTGCCCATCTAACGACCTCCCGTGCATAACCAGCAATGTTATGCACCACATCATAACCTCAGGACAGCCCGTGACATCTAAAGCACGACGACTGGCCCCTGACAAACTGAGAATTGCCAGAAACGAATTCGATCATATGCTCACCCTTGGCATCATTCGGCCATCGAATAGTCCATGGGCATCCCCGTTGCATATGGTACCGAAAAAGGATAGCAACGATTGGCGACCCACTGGTGATTACCGGCGAGTGAACGCCAAAACAACTCCTGATTGCTACCATTTGCCTCACATACACGACTTGACGGCAACGTTATCTGGAGCATCTATATTCTCCAAAATCGACTTGTTTAAAGCATATAACCAAATCCCGATGGCAACGGAAGATATTCCGAAAACGGCTATCATCACGCCTTTCGGACTTTTCGAATTTCTACGCATGCCATTCGGCCTCCGAAATGCGGCCCAAACATTCCAACGCTTCATCAACGAAGTATTTCGCGGTCTCGACTTTGTACACGCATACTTAGACGACTGCCTCATTGCCAGTCCAGATAAGGAAACTCACCTTAGACACTTGGACTTGGCATTTGAAAGGTTACGCCAACATGGTGTTACCATCAATATACAGAAGTGTCAGATAGGCGTTGACTCACTCGATTCTCTGGGTCACACTATTGACTGTCAGGGCATTCGCCCACTGGCTACTTCGGTCGATCACTCTAAGAAAACGCGTTCTGGACGTCACGTTAGATTCCCAGAATACCTTCACACCTATTTCACATAACTGAGTGACACATCAATTTTTTTTATGTTGCGTCATTTAACACAAGTAAATGATATTTTTCCTATAACCGTACATAAAATTAAATTAGATGTATTTTTTTTCCCGATATTTTGAACTTTACATTATTTTACTGTATAGTAGATGCATGTCATATTTTTTTTGGTAAAAAAAAAACGCTTATTTGGTACATTTTTCTTGACAAGGTTCTCAGCATTCTTGTTTTCTTTTCCAGGTGCAACGGGCACTGGACAGGAAACAAACGAAGCCCGGGATCCAACGAACAACACTGAGGAAGCTATGTACAGACACCCTATTAGCATAGGCAGACAGACCAGCAGGCTCTCCATCAAGCCGCTTGGAAGATTTTTTTCACCCATCAGGGAACCATCGAGATTTTTTTACTTCCGGCTGGTCATGTCTTAGGGTCCTCACAAACCCACTAGGGGGGGAGTGAGCTGTAGCGGTAAATAATTCCCCAAAATTATTAACCACAGCAATCATCACTCAACATTGGATGCTGACCATCACTGTTTAAGTCGACTTGTTTAGCTGAAGGCTTACGGTCAAGCATCCCCGCCATTTGGTGCTTCGTCGTGTCACGTGCGTGCACGATTACTAGCTAGCTAAGCATTCATTCCTACCCGCGATTTGGTCCCAAAATATATATCGTATTTGGACGACAAAATCTGGTCTTTTGCTTTACCATTTGGTACTCGAAGAACGAACACTATAGTGGTTGTTGGTATAAGATCTTGCGTTAGTATAATCCGTACAACTCGCGAACGTCGATACCTGCAATCACCTAAAATAGCTAGGGGCTGACTTAATTTCGTCTTTGAAACGATATCTGACTAGAGACCTATTTTTTCGTGAACAATTGGTATGATGTTTGATTAATCCCTTTTTACAGATAGAATAGCACAAAATCAAGAGACCATATACTTATCATCCCTACGAGATCATTGATTCGTTCACGCCTGCTCAGTGTCTATTGCTTAACTTTGACAGTTTATTTTATACACCCACAAATCAAAACAAAAATTGCTGTATGTATCTCAAAAGATAGCATTCAAAAAAGTTAACAAACCAGGTGAGGGAAAAATGTAACGGAACCACGAAAAAACGCGGCCCTGAAAACTGTGCCAATTAACGGAGGAGTAAAACAAATTCAAACTCTAATACCTATTGTGTGATAAAAGTGCTCTTATAAAAACAGTGGTGCAGATTTCGTTAGTTATGAAAATGTATATGTAATATGGGGCATATGGACATCCTGACGAGGTGTGGTTAACTTGCTGATTGAAATTATTCTCCTGCTGGTAACGTATATTCATTTCCATCACTGTGTTACTCACCCAGTCGCTCATTCTTTAGCCTATGGCTGTTATAGTTCAATCTACTGTCAAAATGTTTTGGATCTTTGAGAATATTAGGCAATTCTTCATCCTAGTTTCAGTGTGCAGATATGTACTAATACAGATTCATTTCAGAGGAACTTTTGTTAAATTTAAGGTGTCTAATGAGGAATAGAAGTCAGAATATTTTATAAAAGCACAATTGTCCCACCTGTCAGCACTCATAAGGCAGCACGTAGGAGTACAATAGCGATACTAAGAGTTTTGATTTTCTAAAACTAAATTTACCTCACATGAAAGCTGTTTTCATTTGAGAAATTCGTTTTTCTCAGCAGCTTGTGAGCAAACGGTATGATGTAGTCTGACAGCTTGCCACTTCGAGATCATCTATTTCTCATAAAAACAGGTCAGGGTCTAATCATCATGATGCCTATGTGGACTGATGATTTTAGAGAATTTCAGTGCTCAATGCCAAAATATCCCCGAACATATTTTCTTACATGATAAGAGATATTAAAAAGAACCTCTGTACATTGCTATGTAATGCGCTCCGCTGGAAGTGTTTCTGAAGTGGGTTGGTGTCACGGTTTCAAATTGAATGTATGAACATGACCCCTTCAGTCCAACAACCCTGTTGAGAAACACATCCCGTCAAACTGTGTGGTCAGGGTCCGAGAAGAAGGCGAAACATCACACATGATGCAATATGTAAATAATGCAGTCGACACTCATATCGTCGGGAGGGGAATCAAGTCCTATAAATTAACCGGATTTTTACTGACTTCATACCGGTAGTTTTCCTTGACAATAAAGTTTTTGGAACGTCAGGTTGACTGAATTCTATAGGTATTGTGAACATCTACCAGTCAGATAAGGACCATACGTTCTCTATACTTTCGAGGGTTCTATCTAACATTGAAGTGTATTAAATAGCGAATCTCTTAGGTGTGACTGTCTAGGCTTTCTCGATTCACTCGCCTTCCTGAGTAATTGCGAATTGCAGGTTAAATATTACCTTCTGCAAGCGTTATTTCGGGTGAAAAAGGGATTTTTAAATTTTTAACAACAGAAGACAAGGGTCAGGTAACAGATCGTTTACTGAGAAAATCAAAAGATATTTATAGATTCTTATGCACATTATTATTCGGCTGCCTGCTTAAACATTGGGTTACCAAAATTTTCTGTCCCTTATTGATTCATTTTGTTTTAATTATTCAGTTATGTGCCCAAAGGTATTACTTACTCTCGAGATTATTTAAATTGTTTTCAACCTGATGATTTACGAGTTTATAATAACCTTGAGAAAAAGCATCATGGTGGGTGGCAACGATCCTGAAAGTGTACTCCAATGCATCAGATGACTGTTCCTGTGATTATGAGCACTAATTGCAGGTTATCATCGAACAAGACTAATTACTTGGATGCCCTATTATTTTTAAGTATTTATCGTAATACAGGTGTAATAACGCTTCAAGAAACTTGGCTCCACGATTCATATGATGAAAATTTAATCTCCTTGAAAGGTTTCAATATGTACAGACAAGACCGAAGCAGTTCAAGGAAGAAGCGAGGTGGTGGTGTTGCTATTTTTATCAATTCTCAGTGGTCTGTTGCCATCAACGTCTGCTTTAAATTCTCAAATGATAATATTGACTGCATAACTGTTAAATGTCGACCTAAACACCTGTCTAATTACAACTTCATTTTTATCATGAACATTTATGTCACCAGACGTTTATATCCTGTAAAAATGCCTTTAATATATGGAAACTTTTCAAAGAAATTACTGGTGATAAGTAGATGATTAGTATTCCTTATTCCTTTGATGTGCGTACACTAAAGTCTTTCATAGATTCTCCCACAAATGCCAAACTTTCTAGTGTTACAAGTGTTAGTGAAACCTGCTTCCCTGGTTTCAATACAAATAACGTCCTAAACTGTCTCGAGTCGCTGAAACCTTCTTGTAGCCAACGTCCAGATGGTTTGCCTAGCCTTATTCTTAAAAAGTGTGCAGATATCTTGTGTTATCCTCTCATGGACACATTTAATGAATCTTTTTCCAGAAATGTCGTGCCAGACGTTTGGAAGGACACCAAAGTCATTTACCGGAACATGCTTTAAATTTAGACCTATTGCTATTACCTCTCCTTTCCTAAAAACTATGGAAAAGTTACTCCTAATCTTGAACCTCCAATTAAAGCCTTTAACGATTCAAAACAATTCGCCTACAAACACAGTAGAAGTACTTTAGATGCAGCTGCAGTCTTGCATCATAACATTGTCTCCAGCTTAGACAAGGAGGCTAAATTTGTTAGCTGCACCTTCCTAGATTACAAATCTGCTGTCGACTCAGTACCTAGGGACATTTTGTTAAACAAGCTTCCTGAAACTCAAACTGACTGTTGGGTTGTCAAATGGCTGCATTCTTATTTCTCAGGAAGAAAGCAGTACACTATATGTCAGGGGGAGTCGTCCACTTCATTGCTTACTGAGGCTGGTGTCCTTCGAGGCACTATCCTTTCCCCTCCTCTTACAGTTTGTCAACTCATGCGTCTTTCCCATTCTTCTTCACTGTTCACCCTTATTCTTCCCTGGATTGCTTAAAAAAGACTATGTCATACTTCGTAGACCTCTGAAAACTGTCAGTAGGGCAAGTGGTGGTATCCCATTGGGCCATATCGTTGACATTGTCATTGATAGGCACTTCATGTCATGCAACAAGTTTGCTAAAGGAATTTTGTCAGACTGCGAAAATCCACTTTGCATTCTTTGTGTAGCAGGATGCTTGAAAACGTGTTTCATGGAAAAATTGTGAGGTTCACCTAGTATGCTAGGTGTCAGTTTTTTGCGACTGATGTTTGAGTGATTTCTGTAGAGCTTTGTGCTATCAATTGTGTCAACATTTGTCGTTAAGTGAATATTTCAATAAGTGCTTGTCACCATAATCAGGAACTTTTTAAAACGGTGGCTTTGGTAAATAATTTCGCGCCAGTATCTATGTCCATGTCACTTTTAAGTTGCTAACTGTTTACTTTTGGCGATTCATGAACATTTAATTCAAAAAGTTCCTGTTTTCATTCACAGTAATTGCAATGAGTGCGTCTGCTCTGGAGACGACGGCAGACAATCTGCCGTTACCTTATCAGTGAATATCAAATACGTTTTTGACTGAATTATATTTAGTCACCGGTATGTCAGTTGGATTCACGTGGATGTCATCTAGTAGCAGTACGTGTTATATATATATATGACGGAGTATTCATGGGTAACTCACACACCTTATGTAATGAAGAAGCGCAGACGGAACCATGAATCTCAGGAGTTGAAGTATAAATTAGTATTCTATCCCTGTACTTATATGGTGAAGCGAAAAACTGGAGGTCCATGTTTGCGCAACAAGTCGTAAAATTTTGTATTATTGATTTCTGCAATGCGAAATGCACTTGTTGCCTATCTGGCTTCCGCACACGCTTGAAGGAGGATGAATTTCTCGTCTATGCCTTGAAAACAGTCCACAACCACAGATATGAACACAATCTTATGATTAGTGATTCTCGTTTTAGGCGCCTGTGTGTGGATGTGAAGGAAAATATCGCACCTACTGTGAAAACTACCCTGAGGTCAGTGATTTTTCATAGTATGCTGAAGAGAATTTCAATAAGATTTCGAAGAGCATGGATATGCACCCCTTATGTAAGGATGTGAAACCGTGAAAGTGATGCAGTCTATAGTTACTAGTTATAGTCATGTCTTTAAAACCAGATGTTATGCATATAATAAAACAAAGAGTCCAGGTGGTTGAATGCATAGAATCGAATACAAGAATAACTAGTGGAATTTACTTCGCCTTGCATTCACAAGTGCAGTCGTATCGCGAATATGCGGAAGTGGTGTGTGTTGATTCAACATACAATACAAATAAGGACAGGTAGTTTGTACGATGAATTTCTGATAAATCTTATTCAGATATCCTCTGTTTCAGTTGACGGTAGCAGACAGCATAGGTCATGGGAGACCTTTCTTGGCATGGACGAAAAGAGAGAAGCTGTCGTATGCAGTTTGGCTCTTAGATAAATGCAAAAGACTAGTGCAGCATACATCCATTACAGAAACTTTTTAATGGGTTTGGCCAGATGTGAGATATCTGCCGTGCGTAATAGCTATATTCAGGAGAGAATCGTCATCTGTGCATTTCATGTATGCCGGACTTTCAGCAAGAAGGTGAGATGAAATGAAGTTATATTTGGTACACTTATATTCGAAATCCTTTTTTACTCAGGTTTTTGTATTATCTTGTTAAGTTACAACACTTGAAAGGTAAATGCACTGATTACTAACCTTGCATGTTTCGTCACCATCTTAGTGCCATTAGGATGGTGTATCGTAGAGTATGGAATTATGCTTAGCATTACTGGGTGCTGTGTCATATATGCAGAATATTCTGTTTCTGTTTAACAGCACCAATAATGGAGTTGAAAGCTCTAATAGGCACCTGAAAAGATATCTTCACAGAAGAAATCCTTTGCACGTATGTATGTAAAAACGCATAAGTGCTGTGCACACATAGAGAAACGCCGGAGTTTTGAAGCCATCTTCGAAAGTTATTGGATTCGCAAGCACCATGCATCACAACCGGTTATGTCGATATCGTGAAACTTCACTCCTTATGCCTCTGAGATAACTGGCAGGGACTCTAGCCCCAGACTTTGAATGGGAATTGGGTTATGTACTGATGATATGGCTATCATCACTGACAACAAATGCCCGAACCAAGTGAACTTCACAAGTTCAACTTGTACCTTTATAATTTATAGGACACAAAGAATACCTTACCGGCATATGTTGCTGTGCCACATTCGTATTCCTTAGTTTACAGGTTAATCAAACTTGTTTAGTCGACAAAGTGCTAAGACTGCGTCGCAGATGGTTTCGGCAGGATCCATCACTACCAAGTAGTGCGCCATGTGAAAGTTCGGTGAAGAAACCCGGAGGGTAGGTGCTGCAACTTCTCCGGAAATTGAACAAAAGCTTCTCAGTTATGCAGGAAACATATAGTAGCGAATACACCATTAACGCATTGCGCTCAAAGCTAAATTATTTCAAACATTTTCTTATTTGATAATGAAAGATATATATTGCATCAATAACTGCAAATACACCTTAACTTCTGAAATGAATGTGCCTTGTATTTCACTATGTCATGTGATAATAGTTTAACAGTTATTTGCGAATACAGTAGAAAGTATTTCGTAGAGTGCAAGTAGAACTGCATACTAGGTGGAAATATCAGAATGGTAAGGCCGGCTTTTTATTTTACATGCACAGCTATCAATGCAGTGAAAATATAATTACGAATTTTTATCATTAGCATTGTATTTAATATGTAGGGAATGTTATTAGAAGCGTACTTCGCAATAACGTATCAAGTCTTGCATACTATTGCAACAGTTGTATAAAAACTGAGTGTAGCGTAATCCAGTGAGTGTAATTTCAAGGCTTTGTAAGAACAACTTTGCGGAAAGTAGATGTATTGAAAGGTGGACAATATCGTCAGCATGCCATAAGTCGACGAGACTGTTCCCTGATAAGTAGTTTAAGTCAATTACAGAAAATTCTGTTAATACATGTATGATGGAATTAAACTAAAATCAGGACAATACTTTCAGAAATGAGCTTTGTGTTACATCCTGCTTGGAAATATGTTTTCTCTGATAATTCAGAAGCAGTATTAAGTGAATAGAACGCAATCTGTAGAATTTAGGAAACTCATAAACTGACGTACTACTTCTTCAAGCAATGTGGTGTTTCCTCAGTAAAGTGAGAAGTGGATATTTCGATTGCGTAAACTTAGTAAGTGGTAAACTCCTGGCAGTACCAGCGGCAACAACCTGTAAGAGTTAGACTTGGGTTAACTTGGGCCTAAATTAGTCACTCTTACAAAAACTTCTTCACCGCTTTATGACCTTAATTGTACTCTGCCTAATGCTCAAATACTAACGAACTGAATCAAGGTAAAATGACTTGAGATAACTAGCGTGACTGGAACAGAGTTATATTTACACAAAAGCAATATGAGATTTGATAAAGAATAAGAGGGTATACACTTATCTGCAGTTGAGACGGTGGTAAGCTCGGAGAGTGTGCTAGGTGAAAGCACAGCGAGAGAGCGAAAGCGAAACCGTACAGGAGATTCACGAATCCAAAGAGGAAGTGGGGTTAAAGGTCAGGTGGGTTCGTTCAAACAAAAGTTCGAAGGTACATTGTACACTACAAACCCATGGCATTATGAACTGTAATTTTATCTTGATTACAAACTGCGAAATAAAGTCCTCCATACTTTCTGAACGTTTTGTTCTTATTCTGATTAAGGTAACTACCTTTTTTCACGTATTAGCCTAAGTTATGTTCATAAAATCGGAATCTTATAGCATTTATATCTTTTCGAAATGAAGGCCATTCGGAAAACAAATTCACCATAATGCTACTCAATGTGTTCACAATGCTGCCTTGTGTCTTAAAATGACAAGTAAGCAGTGTTAAGTATATGAAAATAGAAATTAAACTATGGATGCTTACATTTATTAAACTAAATTTAGCCAACAGCCTTTCATTAAACAGGCCGAAAAACGAACATGATTTCATGAAAATTCAAAATATACGTTTAAATTTTGACTTTACTGCCTTTTTGATCCATAACTTTGCGCAGATATTAGCCTCAGGCAACATTTTCTTATACAAGTTCAGCAAATGTATCACAGTTCAAGCGAATTATGCCGCCAATACTGTGTACATCAGAAAAGTTTTTCAGTGCAAAATATCACTTAAAAATCATGTAGAAAATATAACTTGTCATTGAACTAAGATAGCAATGGATTTCAATACTACAGTTAGCTGGGATATATAATAAAGCCACTCGATAACTAACATTCTCGTACCGTTACATATTTTGTAGGTATATCTAGTTGAACCTGATCACCTTAGCGTTGATACATATGGGACAGTTTTATTAGACAGTGAATTCCACCTTCTCGTATGATCGTAGTACGCTACAATAAGCTGACATCAACAACTGTGTTGCGCATGAGCAACTATGGTTTATGGGCATTCGACTTAATGTGAGCAAATCAAATTGCATCAACGAAATGTGCAGCTTTTGGCTTTCACCAAGAGACTGTATACCACTAAGTATTTGAGAGGTTATCCACACCCATCATGTCCACTGTAGGTCAGTTTCCGTGGATGGTTGTGACGTATAGCAGTAACCTTCAGCAAGGATATTTTACGTTTCAGGCGAAGTAGAACAGAGCTTTGTTATATGCGATTTCACTTCGTCATCATCAGTTTGTTGTAAAACACAGGTTGTTATTATCAGATGATATTCATTTAGCAGTTAGATAATATAATGGTGATAAAATATCTGTTTATCATCCTGAGTAATGTGACCAGTAACTAGCCTTATACACTGCAGTAATAGAATGGTTTGTAAACTCAACTTTTGACTGTAGGGGCGTGGGTACCACCCCCAGTGAGTGTAAACTGATGAAGATTCTCATGCTAGGATGTTACAGATGTTCACTACTCCCTGGTTTCTCATGCTGAATATTCCAGAAGTATGATTGGATTAAGGTCGTCATAATTATGATCATTGGTTTTCAGTTCTGACTATGTAAACCGAATATACTGAGGCAATCGCTTACGAGCTTGTCCCTAAAAAGTCAGACTGGAGTTAAAGCCTCCATGTAGTTTTTAAGTAGAAGTGTTTGGCTAAAATGACTCCAGTCATTCGTAACAATCATTGTTAAGCAACATTTTCCTACAGATTACTAAGCGTAATTCCAAGTATATTCTCCCCTACCTTTTGGCCATTTTCCATAAAATGATAGTGATAATCAACTGGTGGTTTTAATCCTGTTCTAGAATTCATTGATCATAATCCAAAGCAGCTTGTAAAGTTCGGTCACTGTGCTTAGGTTGAAATATTCATTTGATAATAAGAAGTGACAACTTTTAGTTCCATTTTTTTTGCAGCATAGACCACAATCTGCTAGACCCCTTAGGTCCTTATAATAAAAAATTTGAAACGTGTCACTGTGCTACTCGTGAGCTGATGGTCTGCACCATGATTTTAAGCACAAGATGAGAATAAGGCTGTGATCACCTTATCTGATGCACTTTTCCGGACATTCAAACAAATGTTATCTTATTTCATGACAACTGAAAATATATCTGATTGCCTGTTCTCATGGAGATGAATATGGTTTTTAAAACTTTGGGGTCCGATGCAACAGTAACCAGTGCATCTCGCGAGTCCAGTCAAATATTAATGTTGTGTGCATTCTTTTTGTCACTCTAAATGCATTAAGGGAAGTTATTCATCAGAAATAGTGAAAAACGAAGCTAACTCCCTAATTAGGGCCCTCTGGAGAAAAGCTTTTAGCCCACCTTTGCAAAATTAAAAGTTTTTAGTGGCGTTTTGGGCTGAGTATAGAGTCGATGCAGAAATAACCTACTTTATTTTCTCTGTTCTCTGTAGATATTTCGAAATGTTACTTCTCTTGGTATAGCTACTGTGCATACAGAATTGCTGAAAAGCATGCATTTTGAACTGATAATTTAGGTTACTGCAAATATGTTTATACGTATGTATATATGTTTGCATCTCTATGTAGTATTCTTTGATTAACAGAAAAAGGGAACAATGTTGTACTTTGTCCGGGCGGCCAAAATAAACTGCTGCGTTACTTACGAGCAAGATCATTTTCTCTGTATGTCTTTTGCATCATTGTTTACTTTATGTTTTGTATGTTACTCATAAAATTAATAAATTTAAATATAGTTGTAAGATACTGGCTGCCGAATAGTGCTGAACATTCACTATGAATGAAGTAATTCAATAAATTACCAGTATCAATATGTAGATTGCTTAGCGAGATGAATACTTTACTGTAACCACTGATCTTAAATTCATCTTCAAACTGACCGTTATTTGATTCTTGACGGTTGTCTTAAGGACTCTATTTGCAGCTACTAGCTTCCGGTCCATCTGTTTCATCCTGAGCAGTTGAGTATTATCACCAGCTATCACACGGCAGGTAGTATTAACCAAGTTCATACAAAAACAAACACGCTCATTTCTTATCTGTCCCTCCACCTAAACCTAACGAAATTTTAAACAGCTGGTCAGAAGTAAGCAGTAAAATCAAAGGATATGCAATATCTATGGTTAGTTCGTTAAGTGTCATTCCTTTATAGATAATATTTTATTAAACCACAGTGTTATACAGTAATATTAACTGATGACATTTCGAGCACAAACTACTGTTCATAATCATATCATATAATATATATATATATAAATGTATATATACATATATGTACCAGTATAACACTGTGATTTATCAAAATAAAATCATATCTATAATGGAGTTATACTCTACCACAGTGTCCAAGTTTTATACTTATATCAGTGTCATTCCTGGCTGTTGTTAAGTAATTTAACATATAATACATCACTTTACTTTTTGTTGTGGTATGCTTAATCGCTATTGAATCGCTTAAAAGTTTCTGGTGTCTAAAGTTTCCACGACTAAATTTTCCTGGGCAATGAGAAGGGAAAAATTTCCCATTCACAAAACTCAAAATGATTTGTAATATATATATATCCTAACTGCCGAAACAGCATTCGCCTCACGGTCTGACATTTCACATACAGTTGCTATGTGCGCGTCTGTCAATTGGAAAGTTGTCATTATTTCGAATAGATGGAGTAATTCCAAGAATTAGTTAGTAACAGTGACTCTCGGTATACGAACACTTAGCTACTATTTTACCAAAAGGTTGTGCGACGATTTCAAGAACTGACAGTCAAAACGTTTGTGTTTTCTTAGTAATCCTATAGAATTCAGTAATTTAGAAATGTATTATAGAGGTAGATTCGATGGATAAGGAAATTCGTATTTCTAGACCAATAGTGTGTAAAGATTCAAAATTGAGAATAGAATGAATAATATATAAACCTGTTCTGACGTCTCTCAAATGGGAATCCAATTCTTAACATCGCTTTTACTTTGAGAATGGTACTGTAAATTGAAGGCATAGAGCGGTTTCATAAAGCAATTGTTTAGGTTCATTTGAGTATCCCGGTAGTATTTCAAACTTCACACGAACTATGAGGTGTCAACTTGATTCTATACTCAACTACTTAGATTATTGTCATTAGGGTGATTGCTATAAACTCATCTATTTTCGTCTTTATTTTCACTTAGCTCTTGGTCCTTGTCTGAAATATTAGTCTCAGTATGTCGTCTCAAGTTCCTTCACAAGTGTCCCTTCATTTTGATATTTGTATTGATACTCCATATAAGTTTACTACTTACTGTGTTGACAAAGCGGAGTATTAAATGGGTTTGATAAGAACCCTGGCTATCGTTGTTTAATGTATCTCGAAATTCCGCATATAATTCGGTGTCAATTGTTTTTAAATAGCTTCGTCTAGGCAACCAGGTAGCATTGTTGCCTGGTGTAGTTGTTGCTATCTCACTGTACTGTTATACTAGGCGGATCAGTTAGAGTTAGGTGTAACTGTCAAGAGAAGCACTGTATCTAATCATATCTACAAACACACTGACGTCGTAGTTAGGTGCAATTAAAGATGGGCTTAACCATCAGTTGATTGAACTCAACATATCGTAGTAATCGCTGTTGAAATGAATACTCTGGTTATGACATTGAGTTCCAAGCGAAGGGTTAGTCTGAACTCCAAGTAATAAAGCCTAATAAGGCACATAGGTCAGATAAAGTACCCTCTTCTTTCAAAGGTGACGATAAGACCCTGTTCACGGCCATTGTCATACCTATCATGAAAAAGAACCTACGTAGTATGTGTGACAATTATCGAGGTAGGTATTAGCCTGTTACCAATCACGTCGATGACATTGACCACTAATATACCTGGCACGTTACTAGGCGCCTAATAAACTCACTTGCAAGGAGCGACCTGGGTCTTATGTCGTGAACCCGTTGACTATACATTCATTTTCCTCTAGTTTAAAGAACACGTATAGCAAGGCAATAATTGTGTTGATATTAGGACTGTTTTTGGTTTTTTGAACAAAATGTCTTTTTGGAATTATCCTTCAGGGCTGGTTTTAACGATATGCACATAAATATATATAAAGCTGTATATCAAAACACCTACTATCACTTTGGATTTAGCTCTGGGTTCACTCAACCACTCTCACTCGTCATTAACTGTGTCATCCCCGACATTTTGCAGGCAGCTGTGAGGAAAGTGCACTGTTTAAGTGCAAAGTACTGTGCTATCATCCTAGTAAGTGATCTGTTGGAAAAGTTCGTGTATCTAGGCGGTATTGTCAAAAGTCAGGACAGTGTACCTCCTCACCTCCGGCGCTGTCATAATTTTAGTGTAACCGTCAAACGTAAAATCTATAATACTTGTCTTATGTCTGTTACCTTGCGTCTCTAAGCGAAGGATGTGTTGAGGCTCTGTGTGTATGATCATCACAGTATATGTTGGATTGCCTGAATCCAGTGGAGCGTGTTTGGCTATCATGGATTTCATCTTTCGGCAAGTGACCATTTGTAGATACTGGCCTAAGTGGCATGAACATGTTTTGTGTATATTGTACTGAAAACTTCACTGCTCACTAACCTTTGGACTGGTTGGGACTAACGCAGAGGCAGTCAGCTCATTATATGATACCGTAAGATGAAATACAGTTCTATTGGATTTGCGTATATTGGTGCAACACAATTGTCTGAAGTGTGCCTGAGACACTATATGATTCTGGTTCGAGACGTTATTCATTGGAGTTCAGAATCTAAATCGATGGCGAACGTGCTGTATTATCCTTGCTTTTCTTATTTCTAGAAGTAATATGAAATAATGAACGCCCGTGTGAACGTCGTTCGTGTTTTAAGTAAAATAAATAAATAAACTTAGTGAACTACCTATTCAAGCTTGTAAATAAATATTTTTAGAGTCTTGTATATACCATCTTTCTTAACTTGTATATCATTTATTCTATTTTAGAATGCAAAGAAGTTTGGTAGAATGTTCGGTTGAAATAACTGAGATATGTCTAAACGCCCAGTGCGCTCACACACAATTTCGAAATCATGCAGAATACAAGTAAGTTTTTCAAAAAATGTTATTCATGAACTTGATTTATCGCAAATTCAATGAAAAATTTCTAAAATTGATCATAATTGTTATCTTTTGATGTCAGCCTCATTAATATTCTAAAAATTCTAATTATTGTACTTTTTAATACGTGAAGGTGTCTTTTTCTTCTGAAGGAATGCATAGTGTGGTACGGAACATGACGAATAATTTTTTAAACATTTATAGGAAGATTTAGTGCGTCGGTGGCACATCGGTTAGGACGCTCGCCGACCATGCACATGGTCCGGGGTTCGATCTCCTGCCATTAACGCACTCCTTTACCTCGCTAAGCCAGTAATAAATCTGGTAAAGAGGAAAGGTTGGGCATAGGGCTAGCAACCTCATCCTGTAAAATAAACACTGCTACAGAAACTTCAAGCCTCTAGCTTGAAGCCCTATGTTCCACTGGGAACGTGAAAAAATAGGAAGATTTGCCATCTTGAGAATAAAGTTTACTCATTGATATTAGCTGAATAAGCAGTGGAAGTAAAAATCATCAGTCACTTCTCCAAGAACAAAAGTTAAAATTCTTAAATTCCACGGAGAAGGTCTGCACACTCCTTGAGTTTTATTATATGGACTAATGTTTCCCAAAGAAACAATCCATAGCGTGTAGTTCACCGTGTTTCAGATTTTTCTTTTTGTGGTGTAACGATTCTTCTATTCCGTTTTGATCAAATCAAAATAAGTGAATAAAAATTCCAGTATATAGATTTCAAAGATTTTGGGTTTTAGTAATCATTATATGAATTTTCCATCTGTCCGTCCTACATTCCCATTTTTTTCAGTTATATCTGTCACATTTGTCAATGCTATTATTGATTTTTGGTTGTGTAATTGTGAGAGTTGCTCAGATCTATATATATATACACATATTCGGGCATTTAAGCTACGTTTTTGCTTTTTCGTTATTCTTTTTTTGTTAGCCTAATACTCAGGTTACGCTTGAAAGAGTAATTGGTTTTACATTAAGTAATAACTGTGCAGTCGCATTCTCTGATAAAACTGGCCTTATCGCTCATGCAGCTGGGTGAGTGTTAGTTTTTGTTTGTTAAAGGTAATAAGTCACTCTGTCACATATGTATATATATATATATATATAGTTGAAGCCCTATGTTCCACTAGGAACCCAAGGGAACAATAATAGCAATAATAATATATATAGTGGCAGTGGGACACAGAGAATGTGTGGCTGTTACATCCCTATTCCCCAGAAGTACGACTTCGCCCACTGATCCCCAGCATAGTGTAAAAAAATTCTTACACTATTCCGGTAACTGCTTTTAGTCTAATCGCTATCCTAACAACCTTCCTGGCATGGTAGGACCTGCAGGAACATTGGTTCCAGCCAGTGTAGCTTGTTGGGTCATCGCGATGTGCAATCCCGACCACCACGTCAAGGTAGCAGCTATCGGTCGGGGCACTCCTAAACCTCGCTTAGCCAGCAGTAAACCCGGAAAAGAGGGATAATTAGGCGTATGGCTAGCAATAAAAAGAAACATCGCTGCTACTGAAACTTCCAAACTCAAGCTTGAGGCCCTATGTTTCACTCGAAACATAAAGTAATGAAATACTAAAAATAAAAATATATTTGATACTGAAACCGCGATACAGATAAAAAGTCAGACCAGTGATTGGAAAATGGTGCAAAACAGCAGAAAACCATTAGAAAACCAAGAGTTAGGTAAGATATCAGTTACTCGCCTATGACATTCGCTAACAGTTGCGCATCTGACATCGCGAACTGGTAGAAGTTGGAATTCATATATAATTCGATCGAGTTCCACTGACTGAATGGTCTACGAGTTCATCTAGTAACCAGAAGGTCCTGAATTCGAACCCTGGAGGTGGTTGTGTATTGATGAAGAGTCCCAAGCATCGGGACAAAACACCTGTCCAATGCTCCTGTTGGTTTTCCAATGGTCCTCTGACTGATGTCAACTCGTAATCAATTCCTGTAACCAAACAAATCCCCACAAACAAACATTTGATAAATAGAATTTTGTTGATATAAGGAAAAAAAATGATTGAATGAATGCTTTCCAAAATTTCGAAGATGGCGATTAGCATATGTATATGTCTGTTCTACGACAATCGATTTTGAGCCCTCTCACCGATATTCTCCCGCAATTTATCCTTAGCCATAGGTGCAGTGAAGAGTAACTTAAGACATCCTCCATTTGCATCTTTTAGTTTTATCAATTCTAGATTCTAGTTTAATCTTTCAGCTAACGTCACTTGTTAGTGTTAGTTTAAGATAGTTGAAATACTGCCCAGTTGCCCAGACCTAAGCAGATGGTTGTCTTAAGGGACCACCCCCAACCTCCGCAAGGCAACGAAGCAGCGTCCGTAGCTACGTTTCCATGGTTGCCAGTTACCAATACAGGTTCATATACCGCCATTCGATCCGTTTGAATTCTGGAGTCCATGTACCCTACAGTAACTGCTTTTAGTCTAACTGCTATTCATACAACCTTCCTGAAATGGTAGGACCTGCACGAACATAAATCTCAGCCAATGTCGCTTGTTTGGTCACTGTGGTATGCAAGCCCAAACTCCGTGGCAAGGTAGCAGTTATCTGCCGGGGACTGAGTATCCTAGTACATGCAACAATGCATCAGCCGCACCAACCGAAGCGATTCACTACTTCATCAATAGAACAACTTTCTTTATCGACCACTTTTCACCCAGCATCAACATTACTCACTCTATGATGTCATCGTATCAGGGTGATGTCATAAAGGCACTTATAGATAAAAACGTGTATTGAACTCCTCATGTCCTTCAGATTCACTACAGCTGCATATACTAATTTAAGCTGTTATGTTCAAGAATTTAAACCACCAAAATAAATTCATTTTCATCTCCGAATATTAGACAGGTGTCAGTTAAACAACTAGTGAATGAGAGGTTTCACTTTCACAACTTGATAAGGGTTCTTATCATCAAGTAAAGACACACTTGAATTTGTTGTTAAAATATTATGATGTAATTGCTTTTTACTGATATGTATAAGTGTTTCTCTACAGTTAGTTAGACTACACTTATTATTATTCCCTTGGGTTCCTAGTGGAACATAGGGCTTCAACTGCACGTCTCCACTTGCTTCTGTCTTCTGCTGTACTTTTCACCTGCATCCATGTTAGTCCATACTGTTTCAACTCCTCTTCACACGATCTCCTTCATGTCACCATGGGACGTCCCACTCGTCGCTTCCCTTTCGGGTTCCACTCGAGCGTTGGCCTGACGCGCGATGTCGCCCAGCGGCCTCCTCAGCGAGTGTCCAATCCATCTCCACTTTCTCCTGCATATTTGTTGGGCGATTGGTTCTTGTTTTGTTTGTTCCCATAGTTTCTTGTTGGTGATTCTTTCCGGCCATCTGATCTTCAGTATAGAGCGAAGACAGTTGTTGATAAAGGTCTGCAACAGGCTGTTGGAAATATTCTTTGTGACCCGCCAAGTTTCTGATCCGTATAGCAAAACTGACTTGACGTTTGTATTGAAAATCCGAATTTTGTTGTTGATGCTGAGTGACGAAGATTTCCAGATTGGTTTCAGGTTGATGAATGTGTTTCTCGCCTTCCCGATTCTCGATTTGACATCCTCGTCCGTTCCTCCTGTAGTTGAGACAATGCTCCCTAGATAAGTGAATGAAGTAACCTCTTTCAAATCCCTCCCGTTGATGGTGATTGGCGCTGGATGTTGCTGCTGTTGTTGTTGTGTTGGTTGGTTATTTTCATAACCTCCGTCTTGTCTATGTTCACCTGGAGTCCTGTCTTCTCAGCTGCTTCTTCGACCAGTTTGTCGGTTTTCGCTTGTAAGTCTTCGATCTTGTGTGACATCAAACATAAATCATCCGCGAAATCCAGGTCTTCTAGGCTCTTCACGTCGGTCCAGGATATCCCTGTCTTCTCGTTTCCCACTGTCTGACGCATAATCCAGTCCACCACAATTAGGAATATCATTGGTGATAATAAGCACCCTTGTCTGACTCCTTTGTTTACTCCAAACGTCTCGCTGAGTTTTCCGTTGTTGATGACTTGACATGTGCCGTTGTCGTACAGCTGTTGAATAAGGTTGATGAATATTTGGGGTACGCCGTAGTACTCGAGTAGTTTCCAAATTACTTCGCGGTCAACGCTACACTTATAAATCCAGTTAACTTACATTATATTAAATTTATCATTCAGTTTATTACGGGTTCACTTCTTATTTACTATTTGTTGTGTAGGAATTTTCTACCCGTTTTGGATGACTATTTAGTAGTAAGCTATTATGCATTTTCTATCTAATACATGAATACATGTTTGTTGTAATGCATTCTTATTTTTTCATAGGTGTGTGACAGTTCTTCATTCATTTGAAAATGAACGTCAACAATTTATACAAAGTCAAAGTCGTAAAGCTATTACAGCAGTGGATTTTAGTTCAGATGGAAAATATTTAGCCACAGGAGAGGTGAGTAAATTCTTGCGTCTACTATATATAAACAGAGATACTCTGTTGTGTTGTTATGTAAGAATGTCCTTTTTTTTTAATTATCTCCTTTTCGTGACATAACATGAATAGGCAGAGATGGTTTTCATGCTATATTGACTATATGTGTGTAATATGTTGTTTTTGAGACTTGATGATCGTGAACTAAATCCAGAGTGGAGATTACTGATGAGTCCCAAATTGAAGCGAAAACTTTATTCAGTGTTTCTTAGTTTCCGATTGTTTACCAGTTGCTGTAGTTTCAACTGTTTTATGTGTTTTATGTACTACCTCTGAAGAGTCCCAAACTAGGGCGAGACAGCTTTCCAGTACTCTCTGGTTTACGTGCCTCGGTATGGACAGTTTACTGCCTCCGGGCAGTATTTCAGACCTCTCACAAACAATGTTTCAATATTTCAAAAGAATGGTTACTGAACAAAGAATATTCTTTTCGATAACCTCTCCTTCATCAGGTTCTACAGTTATATATACATAATGGTGTTATTAACAATATTAATGTTGTTTAAATAAAATCGAATCAATAATAATAATATCAATGGACTACAGTTCGATAGTATCAACATAACAATACACACTGAATACCGAAAAATTAGCAAAAAAATAATACAAATTCATGAATTTATAGTCTCCACTGAAGGCCATCCAGGGCAGTAGTATTGGGTGGAATTGCTTCTTCTGCACACAGAGCACTGGTTTTCTTCGGGAGAATCGCAATAGCCTCTGCTGTTTGGAGTATGCAGTACCCGAGATGATAGAGAAGGATTCTTCAATGCTGGCTTTTTGGCCGGTTTGAACCAGGTGGGCTAATATCGAACTGTTGATAGTTTTTACTACACCTTTATTTAGCCACACCGGTAGATGTTCCCGAGTGAGCACGAAAAATCAAGTTCCTAGAGCAACGGACAGTATAACTCTCTCCGCAAGTACAGTTGAATTAGTAGATACAATTGGAATCCTTCTCTATCATCTACCGGGTACCAAATAAATTGCCAAAAGCATCCAGGTACCGCATACTCTAAACAGCAGAGGCTATCGCGATTCGCGTGAAGCAACAGGTGCAGAAGAAGCAATTTCAGTCATTACTACTGTCCTGGACGGCCTTCAGTGGAGACTATAAATTCATGAATTTGTATTATTGCTTTTGCTAATTTTTCGGATACTCAGTGTATTTTTATGTCGATGCTATCGAACTGTAATCCATTGATATTATTATTGTTGACTCGATGTTATTTAAACAACATTAATATTGTTAATAACACCATTATGTATATATCACTGTAGAACCTGATGAAGGAGAGGTTATCAAAAAGAATATCTCTTTATTCAGTAAGCATTCTTTTGAAATATTGAAACATTGTTTGTGAGAGGTCTGGGGTACTGTCCGGACGCGTATACCGAGGCAAGTAAACCAGAGAGTACTGGAAAGCAGTCTAACCGTAGTTTGGGACTCTTCAGAAGTAGTACGCACCTGCCATCAGGGTTGAAACTCAGGACCGTCTGATTACAAGGCAAGCTCGTAGACCATTCAGCCACTGGGAGGTAGGCAGTCAGTCATTTTGCTACAACCTCATATCAAAAATATTCTCAAAACATTCTTCAGATTTTCTATACTTGGTTTGTAAGGATTAGTTTTGTTTTTACGAGTTGATTACGGATTGATATCAGTTAGAGAACCACCATTGAAAACCAGCACTGGAGTACTGCCAGAGAGCCACAGTTCGAACCCAGGACCTTCCGGTTACAAGGCTGAATGGTATACGAGCTTGCCCGGTAACTGGAAGGTCCTGGGTTCGAACCGTGGCAGTGGGTGCGTACTGCCGATGATTCCCAAACTAGGATGAAACAGCTGTCTGGCAGTACTCCAGTGTTGGTTTTCAATGGTGGTTGCTGACTGATATAGGTTCTTCAGGTTAACTTCAAACATTGACTACTTTAATATTTCGTTCCAACCAGTTGACTGACTTTATGACCAGAAAGTTTTAAGAGATGATCATAGGGATGAACACACGTGTAACTTTTTTTTTTCCATATCCTACTGGTTGAATTCATAAAATATCCAATCTCAATCACTTTTCATTTTCTGTTTATTTATTTATTTATTTTTTATATGTTCCACCATTTTTGTTTTACCTTTTACTGTGACATATCTAATACATCAAAGGGAATCATGTGCACCTTGTCAAATTAGATCAATGTACAGATCTAATTATTAACGCCTGGTGTGTATGTGTTGTATACATTTTATCTAAACAAAATTATGATTCATGAAAAATGAAAAATCGCCTCATCGTAACATTAATAAAAACAAGACGACAAAGTAGTTCAGTGAAGAGGCTCTTTTCAGCGAATTCATTTTCTTTATCTTTAGCTGTACAATCGCATTTATATTGAATTTCTTTTTCCATGAGGGAGAGAGAGAAGGGTAGTAACAAAAGTGATGATGAGTTGTCACAAACATAGTGTATTAATACTAGTCAATGCATATGAGAAGTTGAATGAGTTGGGATCAGGATACACATAGAAACAAAGGAAAATATGGAATTATGTAAGAGTTCTAAAGAAATACAAGAGTTATAAGGAGTTAGAAAAACAAACAAGCAGACAAAAATCGTAAAAATCAACAAGGTTGTTACCATGATAATTAGTAGAAGCAGTTGAATAACTTTCTTTTGTATGCATAGCTCCAGCTTTTCTAACTGATTGGCTAAGGCTTCATCAATGCAAAGAAGATGAAAGCGTACTGCTTTCGGTAGACTGTCTGTCTTCACTTTGTGGATTACTTTGAAGAAGAAGACATTTGTCAAGATGGAATGACCAGTGTTGATAGAGTGTTCAACTATCGTACTCCCTATATGGGCCACTACTATCTGCAATCATGCGATTACGACTATGGTTAATAACGGAAGAGAATTAATGTTTGTTGCATCAGAGATATAGGGGTGCAAGGCGATTTCGATTACTCTACTTGTTTTTATTAAGCTCCTATAACGGTTGCATAATCATTATTCATGCTGGTTTGATTGTGTAAAATTTTGCTCACATTGTTGTATGTTTCATGATTTGGCTAACCAAGTTACAAGTTTAAATAGTTAGTAACACATAAAGTAAAAGTAATGTAAAATTGAAAGGCAAGTTTGAAGCAGTTATCTATTTACTATGCATGCCTAGCTGTCGCCTTCCTCAGAGGTCAGTGTTAGCTGGCAGAGGATCAGCTTGGTAAAGAGTTAAAGATGGCCAAACCAAAACATAAAATCAGTCAATGAAATCCATAACAGTTAGTTTGAGCCAACCACGTAGGGGGAGGTGTAGGCTCCCTGGTTGGAGTTCTTGGGATGGTAAGAACTAATGGCTGGAGACAATTTGTGTTATACCAGATTAATATTCTTTTTCTCTCAAACCTCTGTTGATTGTCTCTCTTTTGAATCTGTCATAACTCTCTTTTATTGCTTTGTGTGCTACATGAAATGTGGCAGCTCGAACTGCTGTACATCTGTGTAAAGTTGTATGTTGAAACCAGTCAGTCAGTCAGACAAATACTCGCCGATAACCTTTGGACTGAAGGTTACGCTAGAATCATGAAATCTCAGAAGCTGGGATTCATGGGCTAGCCATTTATAGGAAAAGACAAAAAAGTGACAAACTGATAAATTTGTTTTCAAGGGTTAGTTTGTAGGGATTTTATTTATTTCAAGTTTACCCACTGATTGATATCGGTTAGAAAACCAGCATAGAGTACCAGATATCTGTTTCGTCCTAGTTTGAAACTCCTCATCAATCTGCACTCCTCACCCCACTGGGGATCAAACTCAAGGCCTTCAAATAACGAGACGAATTCGTTATTGTCTCGTATTAATATTCCTGTCTGTCTGTATTTGAAATAATTCACAGGCAACATTCCATTTGTCTATGTAATAGCGGAACATGATAGTATTTATGGGCGATACTGTTTAGCGGCAAATTGATATGAAGATTTGTCAAATCACATATGTCTAGCATTAAAATATCCTTCCTTTCATACTTTGCGTATTATTTCACAAGGATCATTCATTTCTCCTCTTCTCAAGGTAATCCGTTGCTCTGTTATTCAATATTCTTGCGGAAGATATGACACAGATTATTTTGTAGTGATTTGGTTTGTGCGTCAGTGGCACAGTGGTTAGGACTCTCGCCGACCATGCACATGGTCCGGGGTTCGATCCCCTGCCGACGCACACCCGATATCTATGGTCGGCCTGCAAAATTTGGGCTACCGATATCCATGCTGAAAATTCCATACTTGTACTGAAAATACGGTGTGGCATCAAGCTGTAATCAAAAAGAAATAAAATAAAATAAAAATATAAAGTCTTGACCACGGATTGATATCAGTTAGAGAACTACCATTGAAAACCAACAGCTGTCCCGCCCTAATTTGGGAGTGAGGACAAATACTCGCCTATGACATTGGCTGGCTGACTGGCTGGTTGTCTCTTTAAAATCTCCAATTAGTAGGAGTTAGAACTCATTCATAGGCTCACTGTTGAGTTGGGTCCCAATGGCTGAATAAATGGTCCACCAGCTTGATTTGTAACCGGAAGATCCTGGGTTCGAACTCTGTGACGAGGCGAAAACCAGGACGAAACAGTTAGTTGTCCAGTACTCCCTGCTGGTTTTCAATACTGGTCAAACTTGATAAATATATGGCGTTTCACTTGAAAACTTTGTGAGTTTTTAAAAGGAACTTTAGGAGTAAAATACAAATCTAAACTGCAAACAACTATTGCTATAATATAACAATAATAATAATAATAATCATTATGCTTTAGCCAATAATTACCAAACTTTTCAATAATATTCTTTCAGTTCAAGGATTTCTTTTTATTGATTGATTACTGATTGTAAATGATTGTTATTATTATTATTTTGGCGTAAATCCTGAAAATAAAGTACAATTTTAAGGATAAACTGAAGTCAGAAAGAAGAATAAATTATGTTAAATTTAAAAGTTCATAAAGTGCAAAAAAGGGATTTATAAAGTACACACACACACACACACACACACACACACACACTGTCATTAAGGTGAACAGAGAATAAAGTCAACTGGTGACAATTGATGAAAACTGACAAAACGTTATTTTTATGTTAAGGCGACTATTGTGATGATTAGTGTACATAAATGCGTGATTAGTAGTTAGATGCAGTCAATAAAGTTTTATTGTATAGTAATAATTACTATTATTATAGCCAAAACTTAAAAACTCCCAAATTGGTCAAACTACCGGGCACTTTGACATCCAGGGAAGATATGTAGACGTGACTTTCTTTATCTGCGATAAGCGTGTAATTCTCAGTGATATCTTGTTTGGTTACATTCAACAACTGCGATTATTCTTTACAATTTATCATAAAATAGGAAGTCTAAACTAAGCATTCCTTTTTGTTGATGTATGCCTCAATAGATGTGTGTCATAATGGATCTCGTAAAAGATCCATCCCCTGGAATAGTACATCGACGGATGCCTATTTCCAGGATAAAGAACTTAATTCACTCTCTTGCCGTATGCTTTTAGGATAAGAAATATCTGTAGTTCTGATTGCCTTGACTCAGAACTTTTCTTCCTATAAAAGCCATACTTGCAGAAAGTGGTTATCTGAACCGATTTATAGACAAAAACACGAGAGATAAGCAGTTTAAACTGGTCACTAACTTAGTTCCAAAAGAAATTATATTTATGAATTTGGAATTCAAAGGCGATCAGGCTTTAGATATGCTTAAAAATTGTCCCTTATCTAGCCGCCTCCGTGTGCATCTATCAATTCACCTGCCGTAGTCAGAGAACACCTTCCACACGGATATTAGGACATATTCCAGCATGGTTTTACAAGGGAGAAAGCAAAGGTGTGAGAAGCTCTAATCCAGAACATTTGAACAACTTCTGTCACTACCAACACTGACCATGATTTTAAGATTATCATTTATCGAATTCATGCTAACTTGCCGCGTTTTCTTCGTTCTAAACTTCTTCTAAAGACAGCGGAGGCCTTAACCATCCATAAATTTAAGCCAGACCTTTGTAAGCTAAAGAAGTATGTACAACCCTTATTTCTGCTTTGGCCATAGAGGGATAAACATTCATTTTTAAATATTTTTTTACTTTATGCAGTTATTCTACGTATTTTTCCCTCATTACTACGATTATTATTACTATCCTCATTTTGAGTCCCTCTTGTCATTCTGAATCAAAAATTTTTTGTAATGTTGAATCCTATCTGATCAAATTCCACACCATGTTATGTAACGTTTTATATTTGTCTACTGACCCTATAATTATACACCCCCTTCCAACATCTACACATCCTATGAACTATCCTATATACGATATTCAAGTCTGACCACGGAATGATATCAGTTATAGAACCGTGGAAAACCACTAGGGAGTATTGGACATCTGCCTATTTCCTCCTAGTTTGGAAATAATCGGTACCACACACCCACCGGGTTTCGAACCCAGGACCTTCCACTTGCAAGTAAAGCTCGTAGACTATTCAAACGCTGGGATCGAACTCAATTTCTTGTGAATTTTGACCTCTACCAATTCGTGATTGAAGCGCAACCACCATCAGCCATTGTCATTGACGAGTATTTGTCCTCACTCCCGGTCGGGTGGACCCCACTTGGGTCACCGGCTTCTCACTAGAAATGCCTCCAGACAATTTTGTCCTGTAGGTAGTCACTAGCCAGCATTATATTATCAATCCGTGATCAAACTTGAAAAAGTAACGAAATCCATACTAACCAACTCTTAGAAATATATGACATTATTTATTTTTGCTACTTGACACTTGATACATAAGGTTATTGAATTTTAATAGAAGATGTATGGAAGTCTTCTATTCTTTGCTTTATTCTTCTTATTTTATTTTGCAATCATGTTAGTCTGTCTCTACTTATCTGTTTTTCTACAACCGGTGAATAAGCCTTGGAATCGCTTCTGTGTTTTAAATGTGATGCTTTCACTGTTATGTCTCTGAGAAAAAATAAATACAACACGTTTGATCATAGGTTGACATCAATTGGGTCATGGGTGCGTACTACTAAAGATTCCCAAACTAGCGCGAAACACTTATTCAGAATGATCCCTGGTTTCTAAATGCTCCTCTAACTGATGTCAATGAGTCGCCAAAATTGAAACCAATCAAATTCCTACAAACTGGCAGTTGAAAATCGATACAGCGGTTAATAATAATGATTTTTAGGGTTAAATATCTGACTCAGTTATGTAATAGGAGTTATTACAGTGCGTTTAGAGCTTCGCACTTGCGAAAATTTTACTGAGAAACAGAAGAAGTAGTTCAGTGAAGAGACTCTTCTCTATTCTTTCAAACTGTTAGGTAATACCGCATTTCCTTTGTTTTTATGTTCGTCCTGATTACAACTCATTCATTAAATCAATTATGTAACTACATAATCCCATACTACAACTTCTGTGTATTGATTAATATTATTAACTACGCTTATGACAGTTTATCTCTTTTATTCCTATCCTGATTTGTGAAAAAATATGTATGAATGCGATTGTACATATGGCTGATTGACTGGTTAAAATGTAGAACTTTGCACTGATGTGCAGCAGTTCGAGTAGCCACACTCCCTCCATGTAGCACACAAAGCAAGAAAAGAAAGTAAAAAGAAATGCAAAATAGAGAAATGAGGCAAAAAGATATTATAAGTCACATGGAGTGCATGCACCTGCGCCAGCCACTGAGAACAATGAGTTTCAGCCATATCACCAATTGTCTCCAGACATTGGTTTTTACCGTCCCGAGGACCCCAACCAGTCAGGAAGTCTACACCTTCCTACATGGCTGGCTTAAACTAACTGTTGTGGATTTCATTGACTGATGGGGCCATGTTTTGGTTTGACCACCATTGTCTCTTTCCCATTCTGACCGGTCCTATGTCAGCTAACATTGCCCGTCGAGGAAGGTGGTGGCTAGATATGCATGCGTAATACATGTCCTAACCATCTCAGTCGATGTAACCTCACAGTCTCGTCTATTGATTTCCCCTCTTTACCTAGCATTCAACGCCTAATCTCAATATTGCTCACCCTATTATACCACTTCACACGGGAGATAGAATGGAGACACCTATGATAGATAGCCTTTTCATGTCTTCCACTCTCAATAGCCATATCTCGCTCACAGCCGTAAAGGAGGACGGAGAGGAGTGTAGAGCAGCGCCCTTTGGTCGATAGCCAGCCGGATATCACCTGTACGACAGAGATGGCATAAACTGGGATATGCGAAACGATCCTTCTGTAGCCATGCTGAGATTTCGTCAGCGATCAACCCTCTGGCGTTGGTTGATGCAACTTCCTGTACAACTAAAGAACTTGAAATCGCGGAAAAGACCCTTTTCGTTGAACCACTTGTTTTGTATCGCCTTCATATGAGAATGGGAATTATTCATAGAATTAAGATTTTTATTGTCCAATCTAAACAGTTCCAGTGGTTCTCTAACTGATGTCAGCTCATGATGAAATCCTCCACGCAATCAAACAAAAAATCCCTACAAAACCTATACTTGAAAGTTACAGTCTCATCTGGAGAGCCTTTAATAAGTCACTTTTCATAAATGAATTAAAGGTGGTCAGATTCTTACATTAAAAAAAAGATATTGTTTAAATGAGGCAACTGCAAATAAATTTGCATGCATTTAATTTATCCACGCTATTAGTAGAAGGCAATTAAAACAAATAAAGATTAACGTGATTCAGAATTGAATATATCTACACGGTTCACTAGTGAATAAATAGTGTTGTAAAAGATTCATTGAGCAAGAGAGAGAGATTTTATCGTATTCAATAGTGCAAGTAAAATATTGTCATTTCTAAAATGTATTGAAGCGTTTTAAGGTAGATTGTTATGCATGATCTCTTTTAGCGTTTAAATACTTTACTACTGAAGTCTTTCCACCGTTCACCAATCCACTTGGGGTATATTTTAAAGTCCAATATATATTAACTTTTGATGGGACACTAACTATTTTCTATTTACTGCAGACTGAATTCTATCAGTCAAGTTTGCAATGTAGCCACCAGGCCACTAGATGGTTCCCCATTACAGTGTTTATTGAATTGTTGTTATTATTAAATAGTTGGTGACAATCGGAAGGAAGCCTTGCCTCGCCTAGGTTTCGCGCTGCTTGTTGGAACTCACCAGTGAGTGTTAGCAAGGCATATTTGCAATATTGAAGGGACTCTTGTCCTTTCTGAGTTTCAAACCTGTGTCACTCGCTGCTGTTGCAGTCGGAGATATTACCACTGAGTTATTCAAGATCACGATTTACCTCCTATAGGACTGTGTTAGATACTCTGATTGGACACTAACTATTACCATGCATCAGTCTGCAGCAAACAAAGGACTAAATGCACGTTACTAGTTACTACCCAGTGTCCAATCAAAGTATCGAGAACCTGAATACCTCAGTAGTAACGCCTCTGACTGCAACAGCACTGGTTGACACGACTTCGAATCTCAGAATAGGCAAAAGTTCCTTCAAGATTGCAAATACGCCTTGCTGACTACTGATTGGTGAGTGCCAACAAGCACGAAACGTAGGTCCAGGCAAGGATTTCTTCCGATTGTCGTCAACCGTTCTAATATATCAATCATTATTCACCCCACTTGATAGTACCGTTGTTAATCGACACACAGCTGATGAAGGGAATATAGTCAAATATAATATATTCTGCGAAATTTTTAAATTATTATTACCCTTTTCATTTTGGTGAAAGAAACTATGGTTACAACATCCATTTAATTTTATATTATCATATGATTCCGTTTTTTTTTTATTATAATGGATGTGTTTATTTCATTCGTCTTTAAGTAACACCGTCCACGTGTCACTTTTGTTCTATTCAATTTTTGGGCTTTACTAACTTAGTTATAGTATAAAATCTATTATTTTGTTATATCAGTGTACATTTTCATTCTCCTCCGCCTTCTTTAACAACTTTACTCCTCTATGGACTTTTGATTTTGTTTATTTAAATGAGGTTAAGAAGTAAACTAGTTGATTTTTATTATTCTTCTAATAGGTTTCTGCATAAAAATTAATTTTATTGAGTTTAAAACTAAGGTAAATTGTCGTCATATATATATATACCTATGGATAGGCTATTTGGTTGATAGTGGGTCTCGAGTTCGAGTCCCGCCTACACACAGTGTCTGTCTAGCTCATAGCTTAGAACATAAAAGATCTGTTCTAGGAATTAAGTTAACCTGATGGTGGCTATCAGTGTAACCAAGTTTGCGCATTTCATCCCATTTTGGACTCGTCAGTCGAATGTACCTGCATCCCCAGTAAGTAAGTAACTCAGCTCCAGAATCTTTGGTTTCAAATACCGCGGCGTTATCCATTAGACCGGCCATTGGAGGCTATGAGAGACACAATTCTTGTACAACGGATACCAGTGGTTATTTGTTTCAATTAATTTTGTATTTATCGTGTTATCTTTTGACATGTTGGATGGAGACTTACTGTCCAGTTATGGATAAAATGTTGAGTTGTTTAAGTGATTATAATCTAATGTTCACTAATGACTGGCTACAAGATGAAGTTGCCTGGAGGGAGTTCTAGTGAGAAGCGACCCCAATGGGACTCATCACCACCACCAGGTCGGGGTGCCTGAGGGCAAACACTCGCCGATGATATTGGCTCGCCAGCTGGTGGTCGCGCTAAAATTACGAATTGATAGAAGTTAGAATTTATGGGCTGTCTGTTGAGTTGGGTCCCAATGGCTGAATGAACGGTCGACGAGCTTGACTTGTAATCGGAAGATCATGGGTTCGAACTCTGATGACGAGGCGAAAACCTGGACGAAACAGCTAGCTGTCCAGTACTCCCTACTGGTTTTCAATAGTTCTTTGACTGAAGTCAATCCGTGGTCAAATTTGATTATAAAGTACTTCAGTTATCTCGTAGGTATGACTGTTAATGTCAGGTTTTTATTGTTAGGACAGACAGCTACAAGGATTGCGACCCAATGAAGACATATTCGATTGTAATTTTGTTGAAGGTAAGAACTAGGCAAGCGAAGATGGAAAATGAGTATAAAAAATGGCATCGATTGAAATCCTGACACTTTTTATTGTCATAGGATTAACATAAATTAACATAAATTCTTAATTGTTGAGTTACCAAACCACAAAGTGGATGGTTGGATGACAGAACAGGTAAATAGAGAAGTTCAGCAATATATAGAATATGTGCAAAAAGAATACTGTGGTTGAGAAATCTAAACCGTATTTAAGAACGTAAAAATCCTACTATTTTGGGCAGTAAATTTCAAAAAAATCTTTTAGTGAGAATCCTGTTTATAGAAGAAAGTATAATGAAATAGAAAATGAAGATCAATTATAAGATGATCGCATAGGAGCTACGACAACCCACACGATATATCTTATTGATCCTTAGTCAAAGACTTACTTGAATACATCAAGCCAAAAATGTGGGTGGTGTTGAAAGTCACAGGAGCATATTATCGATTAGTGCCTTTTTCTGTAATGTGTTAACAAAGTATTCTTTTCCTAACTCAGGCCATTAATTCTGTGATTGATATTCTAATGAGCCCAGTAATAATTAATGTATGAAAACACAAATGTATTCCCTATTAAACTTGACGGTTAACAGTCGTGTAAAACAACTATTCAAATGGTAATATTCTTCCCATTTATTATCTGGTCACTTCAGTTGCAAATAGGTATGCACTGTTTTAAGACATAGTTGGAGGCAGTTGACAGGAAGCCTTGCCTGACCTAAGTTTCTTGCTTGTTGGCACTCACCAGTCAGTCAACAAGGTGTATCTGCAATCTTCAAGGAACTCATGTTCTTTGTGAGATTTGAACCCGAGTCACTCAGTACTGCAGTCAGAGGCGTTACTACTACTGAGGTATTCGAGTTCTTGATTGACCTATTGTTGGACTGTCTAGTTCTTTCAAGTGTTGGTTTGTAGGGATTTGATTGGTTACGGGATTTAATCATGAGGTGACATTAGTTAGAGAACCATTGGAAAACCTGGGAGTACTGGACAGCTGTTTCGTCCCAGTTTGTGACTCTTCATCAGTACGCACCCACCACAGGGGTTCGAACCCAGGACCTTCTGGTTACAAGGCGATCTTGTATACCACTAAGCCACTGGGACCCTATCCAATGGCCCATGAATTCCATCTTCTACCAATATACGACACAGCGCGACCCCTAGCCAATGTCATCGGCGAGTATTTTTCCTCACACCCGACCTGCTGCACCCTACTGGTCACGGCTTCTCTCTAGTTCTTTGTCTGATACATTACAAACTGAACTGATAAAATTCAGTCTGCACTAAATAAAAGATTAGACATTAGTTAACACCTAGTGTCCAGTTGAAGTAACAATGGACTACCTTCTTTTTAACTGAATGCATTAGGAGCTAGTTGAATAAATCCCATCTAGTAAATCAAATTACCAATTCTAGACGAATCTTAGTGTAATTGGATGAGATCATGGGGAATTCATATAGTGTACTGAATATTTCCATGCTGTTATCAGAATCTGAAAATTCACTATTGTATTTCGTTTTAAGTGCTCATGCTATTAAGTAGTGCATGTCTCTACACTAGTTTGTCACCGAATAGTACCCGTTGTTGTGTCATCCAGTCTTTAGTATGGAGGGAATTCTAACCTTTAAATTTGGGATGCAGTCACTAACCTAGAGAACTTGCTTCTTACAGACTGTCTTCAACTATCCAACATCAATATATATGTTGGAGATAAAAGGGAATTCGAGCAAAGAGTATTCTTTTTGATGAATTCCTCTTCTGGCTCTAAAATTATAGATATATTTATATACATAGAATATTCCAGAATAGTAGTGATCACTAAAGATATTGATGTTTTCAAAAAAAATAATATCACTTTCTTATGATCAGTGGAATTACAATTGAAGGAAGATGCATTAGTCATAATAAAGCATAAAAAATGTAATACTAAATAGAATATTAGATAAAATTAAGGGAATTTATGCTGCAATTAAGGATAATTAAAACTCTGATGACCAAGAATAAGGAAAGCGTCTGAACCAACTTCTTTTCGATACATAAATGAGGCTTCTCAATGTAGATTCTAATGTCCTCGGTAATGTGTAACAAACAAACTCTTGAATAGTGAGCTAAAATTAAGACTAGTCGGTATACGGTGGGTGACTTTCGGGGTCCTGTTTTCATCAATTTTGTGTTCTGTATCTACAACATGAGACAGTATAAAACTATGAATGGACTTTGTTTGTCTCTTAATTAACCACACAGGATGGTGTTCGGAAATCCGACCATAAACACTCGTAAGTGTACAGCCTATGTCACTGAGTCCACAGGAGCAGTCAAGTTGATGCATACCCATAGAAGAGCCAAAATTAGGTAGTTTCTCTTTAACTGCTGGGCGTAAAATAGGGATGAATTCACTGAATGCTCTTCTCACCGCCGTATTCCTCAGGCACCGTGTTAATATCTCACTGATTTTATCTCCGAGGAACTGAAGTTGTAAGAAGAAGGACTTTTTTTGGAACTTTTGGTACTTTGGTCTGCGTTGACTTTTGATATCCATATTCTGATCAATGAATTTCTCTGGGTTAACCATCTTCACTCAATAATTATTTCATAATACTTAGGTCTTCATTAAGTAAAAAGTATTCATCAGAGTAGCTTGCTCTCTGTAGAACAAACACTTCTTTATTAGATTGTGGTTTGTACTTCAAGATAAGGAAAGCAATGGAAATTTTAGGCTACACAATGATCTGTCTGTCTGGATTCAACATAGAACTTGGCACCGAAGTGCAGCACTTCGAGTTGCCACGTTCCAAATAGCACACAAAGGTAGACAAGAAGATGAGTGAAGAGAATCAATAGAGTTTTGACAAGTAAAAGAGTGAAACAGAATGAGTAACGGTAGAAAGGAATATGAAAGATTACAGAGACTGAATACATCTGCGCCATTGACAACGATTTTGAGCCATGTCACCTATTGTCTCCAGCCATTGATTCTTAGAGTCCCGAGGGCCCCAACCCGGAAGTCTGCATCTCCCCACCTGACTCAGTTTAACTGTCAGGGATTTCATGGATTGATGAGGCCATGTTTTTGTTTGGCCACTACTTACTCTTTTCCAACCTGCACCTGTGTCATCTAGTAATGCCCGTCCGTCGGGGGAGACGATGGCTAGGCATGCGCAGCACGTGACCTAGCCATCTCAATTTATCTAACTTTATAGCCTCTTCGATTGATTTTCCCTTTTTGCCCAACACTCTATGCCTAACGTCAACATTACTTACTTTATTATGCCACCTAACGTGAGAAAGAGATCGTAAACATCTATGATAAAAAACAGTCAACCTTTTCATGTCTTCAACTCGTATTGGTCATGTTTCAGAGCCATAGAGAAGGACGGAGCGAACTGCTGAGCAGTATACACGTCCCTTGGTTGATACCTGGATGTCACGCCTATGCCAGAGACGGTGTAAGTTAGCGAAAGCAGCTCGAGCTTTATGGATCCGTGCTGAGATTTCGTCACCAATAATTCCGTTGGTGCTGATACAACTTCCCAAAAAGGTATTCTATCATTTCACTCCCTATCACTAAGCTAGGGGTAGACGTAGTCCAGTCCTGTAGCACCATCTTACATTTTACAGGGGCGAATCGCAATCATATTCTAATCACAATCATATCACACAATCATATTCTAAATGATCTCTGATTGGATAGCGCAGCTAGTTAATATTCAACTTCAATAATTGAATGAAATCGATAGTTGTATGAGAGTAAAAAACAATAGGTGTTTATTGAATATTTCCAGAAATTGGGCCTATTTTACTGCTATCAGGCTATCTATGAAATGCATTCACTTGTTGTTTTGTTAAAAGAAGGTGGTGGTAACAGGTAATCAGATTATGTTGGAAGGAAATTTTGATCGACTTCACTGTATGTGTGTGTGTGTGTGCGTGATTCATAAAGAAACACACCTACTTCTTGTGTTATCTGTTGAGACGTATAGTTTATGTATATATATTTATTATTGTTGACTTCACACTAGTTTAAACTACTGGTTTTGGTACCTCAATTCATTGTTTTATTTCAATATTGTTCAAATGGTAATATAAATACTAAGGAAGAATCAATAATCCAGTACATGTTGATTTTATCCAATGATAATAATAATAATTTCATCATGAGTTGACATCAGTTAGAGAACCATTGGAAAACCTGGTAGTACTGGACAGCTGTTTCGTCAGCCTAGTTTGGGACTCTTCAGCAGTACGCACCCACTACAGGGGTTCGAACCCAGGACCTTCTGGTTACAAGGCGAGCTATCTCGTAGACCATTAAGCCACTGGGACCCGATCCAATGGCTAGCCCATGAATTCTAACTTCTGCCAATTCATGACATAGCGTGAGTATTTGTCCTCATACCCGACCTGCTGTACCCTACTGGTCATTACTTCTCACTAGAATCCCAGGTAACTACCTACCTGAATAGGACAAGTCGCTCAACCTTCCCTATTTACCAGTCTTATTACTGACTTAGCGAGGTAAAGGAGTGCGTCGTCGGCCGTGGATCGAACCCCGGACCACATGAAGCGTGGTTGGCGAGCATTCTGCCGCTGTGCCACCGACGCACAATAATAATAATGATAATGGTTTACTTTATTCCAAAAACAGTACTGATGATACAGCCTGGAGATCTCAGCATTTGGTACAAATTTTATTTATTGTTTAATTCCTTTGCATTCCCAGTGGATCATAGGGCTTCAAGCTAGAGCTTTTAAGTTTCAACAGCAGTGGTGTTTGTTTTTACGGGAAAGGGTTGCTAGTCTTATAACCAATCTTCCCTCTTTACCGGTCTGACTACCGGCCAGGGGAGGTAAAAGAGTGCGCCGGCTGGGGATCGAACCATGGACCACTTACATGGCTGGCTAGTGTTCTACCACTGAACCATAGACCTATTTGGTACAGTAGTGCATATAATTTACCCAATAACAATAAAAACAAAGAAATTATATTACGGTGTTGTATAGGTAACTAAAGTTGACTGTAGCAACTTTTCAGTATTATCAAGTAACAAACTGAAAAATGTACAAAAAGTGTAAAATAATAATAATGGTAATAATAGTAACTATAATTATCAGATTATTGAAATGGTGTAACCATTGGTTACAAATAGGAAAGGATAAAAGAGCCAGTTATCTTACTAATTACACAATAAGTTATAAGTTTCACGCTTAACACTATCTCTACTACATAGAACGCGTGCCAGATAAGGCATAGTTGAGTCTTTCTACTTGTCTGTGTGAACATATAGTCTTTTATAATGACTTCTAGTCTGACCTGATGAGATGCAAGCCAGGGAGAGTTGTGAATAGAAAAGGTGCTGAGTGACAGTCAGACTAGATGGATTTATACCACTTCTCACATGAGTTCAGAGGTCTGTTGAATAAAATAATAATGAGCTGACTTAGTAGTGGCACACCACTTGCCCTACTGACAACCTTTATTACTCTAGGCAATACGACATAGCTCTTTTTGAGTAGCCTGGAAAAGACTATGTTGGGGGGGGGTGAAGCAATACAGAACAATAGGTAAAATGCAAGAATTAACAAACTGTAAAGTGAGAGGTTAAGTGATACCTGATTCTCTTAACTTCTTAATGTAGCAGGTTAGACGGAATATTTTCTTAGAAAGATAAGGGATGACTGAGAAAGGATAGAGGATAGAACTATTCCAAGGTATTATATGCTTGACTTAGTTTATATTTCAGTGTCCACTATGCTACAGGCACCAATGTAAACGAAGAAGTCGATGTAAATCACGTTTATGCTTGAAGTTGAAATTAACTGACAGACATTTGGAGGCATTTAACGTAAAATCGTTTAACTTAGACCACTGGTTAATATCCGGCAAAAAGCTTTCTATTTGAATAAGGCATTTAGAAGACAAATTTCGCGAGATGATATCATTTCGTAGTTTCTTTACAACAGCTTTAGAACTAACGTGGTTAACAATAATAATAGTATGTACTTTTGTTTATTATATAACTGAGTCATGAGCTTTATTTTATTATTGTTAATCATGTTAGTTGTAAAGAAACTACGAAATGATATCATCTCGCGAAATTTGTCTTCTCTGCTTACTGTCTCTGTTTTGCATTTCTTTTTACTTTCTTCTGTTGCTTTATGTGCTACATGGAGGGAGTGTACCGACTTGAACTGGTGAACATTGGTGCAAAGTTCTATGTTGAAACCAGTTAATCAGTCAGTCCCCTCTACCTCCCTCCTTAGTAGATTTACTACTTTGGCTAATCGGGGTATAAAAGGTCATCAGCTGGGGATCGAACCACCTGGACACCGTTTAGCATAGTTGACAAACATGCTACCTCTGCACTACCCCCCTTACTAAGCCGTATGTAGCACTTATGAATTCAATTCATGTTTCACTTATATGAGAGTTGTTCATATGCTTGCTAAAAAGTAACGCCTGTGACATATTATAACATATTCGTCGTATATTGCCATATATATTGTGGTGATAGTAGTGGAATAAAGCTATACTGTATTGATTTAACTATCATCAATTTCTTTCTTTTATTTTCTTTTGCTATGCAGCATCATATGATAGTGATGATGACAATTCTAATTATTGTTTTCTTTCTGTTGCTTGTCTGTTGGATATGAATATATGCATATGCATCTATTCATGTTACGTGTTATAATGTGATAATTGAAGAGAATATGACGAGTATTCTATCAAATGATGGTTTAACAGGTGTATTACAGTTTCTTATTGTTGTTTTGTTGTATAACTTTCAGTCATCCTTTATCAGTTTATTACAGAGGTTGTTTAGTTAGTTTTATGCCACAGCAACAACAGAAGCAGTATCCTGAAAAAGAATAAATTTATGCGGGTTAAATTGTGTAGAAATTAATCTTTCTCTATGTTTACTGAATTTCTGTAATAAATGTTTAAAGCTACATAGTTTAAACCCCGAACATCAGTAGAGAATGCGTATGTAAGGCTTTCATTTGAATATGATGTATTGTATGATGATTTGATTATCGTGTTGTTTTATCTTTTAAATGAATTGATGATTTTGAAAGTAGGTCTATGTTTTAGGCCCACATTTTTGTTGTTGTTTTGAATTGTAATCTCTACTGATTTAATGATTCATTCACCTAACTAGTTGTTTCTGTTAGCTTATTCTAAAAACTAGAGACATTTACAGGTGGAATAACGCTACTTTAGTTATTACAGAGAACATAGAATGTACGCGTTTCCGACTGATTTCCAAGGGGACATTCCTTTAAAGCTTGTCTAGCTGTTAACTATTTATTATTCTTACTGTTTTCGTGTTTTCTGAATGGGCGCTATACTCCTCTTTATCTGGTCCCACGATTCCCCTTAATCTCTCATCTTCTCCTCACACGATCTTCTCTATGTCACCCTCGGACCGAAGTCCAACTCGTCGTTTCTAATTCGAGTTCCATTCTAGCGATGGCCTGTCGCGTAATGTCACTCAACGATCTCCTTAGCGTATGTCCATTTTCTTCCGCATATTCGTAGAGCAATAGGTTCTTGATTGGTTCTTTCCCATGGTTTCTTGTTTCTAATTCTTTCTAGCTGTTTGATCTTCAGTATGTAGGGAAGTCAGCTGTTGATACAAGTCTGCAGTGGCTTGTTTGAAATACTTTTGTTGATGCGTTGGCCAAATTTCTGACCCACTTAACAGGAGATTTTCAAAATGATTTCATAGTGATGAAGGTCTCTCATGCCATTCCAATCCTGACCTCCTACGACATTCTCATTCGTGCCGTCTGCCTGTAGTTAAAATGACTGTCCCTAGATAAATGAAAGGAGTTGTCTCTTTCAAATTTATTCCATTGACAGTGACTTGTGTTTGTTGTTGTTGCTATTCGTTGGTTATCTTAATCACCTGCATCCTCTCTATATTCACCTGAAGTCATTTCCTTGCTACTGCTTCTGCCAGTTTGTCGGTTTCCGCCTGTAAGTGTTGGAGTTCGTGTGACAATAGACACAAATCGGTAACTGTCCGGGTGGATTTATTTATAGGTCTCTGACGGTCAACACAAATTTAAGCTCTGTAGCACTTCATCTTTAGGTAACACAAATTTGTTTATCTATGAATCGATTTTGTAATTCACATTCGGGGTTCCTGGGGGATCGGTATTGATTTCGATCGTTAGATTTCATCATGAATCAACATCTGTTAGATATATCATTGACAACCAGAGTGTACTGGACAGCTAGCTGTTTCCTCCTAGTTTCGGACTCACTTCCAATAAGCACACACTTCCAGGGTTCGAACCCAGGACCTTCATGTTAAAAGTCAAACTCGTAGAACATCTAGTTACTGGGATCCGACTCAATGGCCAGCACATGAAACCCAACCTCTACCAATTCATGATATACGAAGTGCAACCACCAGCCAACCAATGTCATCGGTGAGTAGTTGTTCTCACGCTCTCCAACCTGGTGGACCCCACTAGGAATTCTCACTAGAACTCTCTTCAGACAACTCTCTGTCCTGTAAATAGTCACTAGTGAGCATTAGGTTAATTTTCAAAAGTTAGATTGTAGGGATTTGCTCTGTTCACATTTTGAATTTTCTTCCTGTTTTTTTTTAATGCTAGAAAGTGTGTCAGTATAAATTATTGATGTAGGTGTATCATAAGGTTTCGTCATTTACAAGAAAAATAGCACAAGAGGTATCGAATTCATCATTTGCGTCAATTACGCAATGGTATTTTCATTGGACACTAGTAACTAATGGGATGTGTCTAGTCCTTTCTTTGCGGAGCAGACTGAATTCTATTAGTCAGGTTTGGAATGTGACCACCATTCCACTTACTAGAGTGGCTTGCCATCACGGTGCACTGTGAATTATTGGTATTAAATGGAGGCAATCGGCAGGAAGCCCAGCCTAACATGGGTTTCGTGCTAGTTGGTACTCATCGTCAAGGCGTCTCTGCAACCTCGAAAGAACTGATGTCCCTTGTGAGGTTCGAGTCCGTGTCACCCATTGAGTATTGCAGGCAGAGATGTTGCCACTGAGCTATTCATGCTTGCGATGGGCTCCTGTAGGAGCTGACTGCAGCACTGGGTGACGCGGGTTCGAATCTCAGAAGGGAAGATGGAGTCCTTCGGGTTTTTAGATACGCTTTGCTGACTGGGAGTGCCAACTAGCACGAAACCTAGGTCAGGTGGGGCTTCCTGTGATTTATTGCCTTTAACCATCTAATACACAGTGATTTGTTTTGTTGATGTGATGACACTTTTATTCAAATTTTTTAACAATTTTATTTATTTATTTATTTTATTGGTAATTCCACCTTACAAGTAGTTGAACACTAAGTATTATTTTTGGACTGATTATGATTGCCCCTATCTATATCTGTATATATATATATATATATATATATATATATAGCGAGAGAGAGAGAGAATTGATTGATTACCTAGTTAAATTATTAGCACTATTTATTTCTTTTATTTAAGACAGGAAAATTACTGATAGAAATATACATTATTGTGTATTGATTGACTGTTGATTTCCTTCGTTTTAATTGTTTTTAATTTACATGCATATATTTCAAGTTTGACCACGGACTGATATCAGTTAGGGAACCATTAAAAACCAGGGAGTGTTGGACAACTCGGTGTTTCGTCTTAGTTTCTGACTCAGCCGGGGTTCGAACCCTATCCCCGCAATTAAACTCTTGAAAATTATTCACATGCTACAGGACTAAGTTGCCTGGAGGGAGTTCTAGTGAGAAGTTGTGACCAGTGGGGTTCGTCACCCGGTCGCGGGACGTGAGGGCAAATACTCACTGATGACATTCGCTGGCTGGTGGTCGCGCTACTTATATCACGAATTGGTAGAAGTTGGAATTCATAGGCTGGTCATTGAATCAGTTGTAGTTGGCTGAATGGTCTACGAGCTCGCCTTGTAACTGGAAGATTCTAGTTTGGATCCCTGGCGGTGAGTCGCAAACTAGGTGGAAACAGCTAGTTTTCCAGTATTCCATGTTGGATTTCAATGATTCCCTAACTCAATCCGTGGCCAAACTTGAAACAAATCGAATTTGTACACGAGTCTTCTGAATATGTATACGTTGATTATGGTTGAGTTGCTTGAAAGTCTACTATTAGCACTAATGGACCCACTTGATTTCATACACTTCCATAATCATCTTGAAATGTAATTCGAATCTTGTTTCTGAATGAATAACAACTAAGCTTCTCGAATGTACGTAGTAAGTGTCGTCTAATGTGGTTTCATTGTTTACTGGGTTGCAAGAGTTCAAAACACTTTTAGGGTTTAGAAGTTATTCTGAGTCTACAAAATCTGCTCTTTAAATAGAAGCGGGATGAAGATAAAGGCTATCGCTAGGTGTTTTCGCGAACATTATGGAAAATGTCAAATCAAATATTTTGGCTACGTCAAAGAGTTCACAGAACACCTTTAAAACAGCTAGATGCTGTAACATCTGATATGACGATTACAGTATTTCTCTTTTAGACCCGTGTAATACAAAATCAACTATCTGATGAAATCCAAGTCGTTATTGACTGGCTTCGTTCTATCTATACGAGTATGCTGAAACGAAAGCGTGGCAATTTTGATATGTGATAGGTTATATCCTCACCCTAGAAGCGTTAATTATTGGACACTAGTCAGTAACTAGTGTAATGTGTGTGTCCAGTCCTATCTTTGATGCAGATTGAATTCTGTCAGTCAAATTTGCAATGGGGCCACCATGCCCACTTACTAGGGTGGCTCGCTATCACAGTGCACTGTGAATTGTTCATATTACGTAGTTGGAGGTAATCGGCAGGAAGCCTTGCCTGGACCTAGGTTTTGCGCTAGTTGGCACTCCCAGTCAGCAAGGCGTATCTGCAACCTCGAAGGAAGTCATATCTCTTCTGAGACTCGAACCCAGTGAGTACTGCAGTCAACTCCTACATTGGCAACGTCTCTGACTGCAGCATTGGGTGACGTGGGTCCAAATCTCAGAAGGACATGAGCTTCTTCGAGGTTACAGATACGCCTTTCTGACTGACTGGTGAGTGACAACTAGCACGAAACCCATTTTAGGCTGGGCTTCCTGCGGCCGATTGCCTTCAACCATCTAATACCAACAAAATATCACTGTTGTTGATCAATTTAAATGCACCAATTAACTTTTGTTGTCTAGACATTCATGGTTGAGATCAAGAATAAGGCTGGGCTAACACACACACACACGCATAAACTAACATATTGGCGATTAATGTCAGTAAATAACAAGAATGCTAAGTTAGGTAGCGTTGCAATACAATACAGTCCTCATTTTGTAGTATTTTGAAACTTGTTACTATAGTGTCTCTTTGCCAGTTAATTGATAGGATATTTTATTTTTCTCACGAAAACTAGGTTTGCTGTGTTTTTTTTCGTCTGAAAATGAAAATTGTGGGAAATAATTGTTATTTCCCATGATTTTGATCAAAGTATTCTGTCTGAAAAAATAAATAATGGACATTTATTTCATATTTCCTGCCAAAAAGATGACTATCTCTACTTGTATATCGTCTGTATATATATGTGTGTGTGGAGTTTTTTATAACCTAACTTACAGACATTTGGCTAACTATCGCTTTCCATGTATATTAGGTTTTATTGATCCTTCTTTCGACAGATTTTGCGAATAATGCTCTTCAGAAAGACATCATGATCAGAAAATTGCAAATTGTTTAGCCGATTGTTAATGTACACAGTTAGGCGGGGGGGGAGGGGAGGTGTTGGGGTGAATTTTTCACCACAGTTTCCTTCGGAAACCAAATGATCCAGATCACAGACTATGATCTGCTTCATATCATAATAAATGGTAATCAAGATAGCAAGTAAATTTACATAGAACTATATACTACTGACTGGCTGAGATGAGTAGTAGTTGTACACCATGCATATCATCCAACAGTGTTTCCCTGCCAAATCTAAGTGATTCAAACATAGGAAGATTGTTTCCAGAGGATACTGTGGCAAAATTTCGCCTTGAACAGTGTGTAAATTGGGCCAAGTTAAAATTTAAGCACCACTAACTACCAGTGGAGTGCGACCGCACCAGTGACCTTGAAACGCTCACTGAGCAAGTTAGTGAAGCATGGCAGGTGATGTTGTCAACATTAATTAAACATGCTCATCAAAGTGTTATGTTATTAAATGGGATATCTGGGAAGTTTCAGCTTAGATTCGAAAAGATTAAATTACAGTTTGGGCCAAGGACAAGCTAGGGTTAGGTTAACCTATTAAAAGTGACATTACGGTTAGTTTAGGCATTTTTTCACGTTAGGGCTAGGTTTAGGAAAGATTAGGGTTGTTGTTAGGATTAGAAGACTTAAATAATTACATGCATAGAATGTAGTTAAATTACTCTGTTGATATAAGAATAGAACTTGTGCACTGTAGTAGAGTATAATTCTATTGTGTGTAAAATTTATTCTGATAAAGTCTCACAAGTCGTGACCAGTAGGGTGCAGCAGGTCGGGTGTGAGGACAAATACTCGCCGAAGACAATGGCTAGTGGTTGCGCTGTATCGTGAATTGGCAGAAGTTAGAATTCATGGGCCATTGGATAGGGTCCCAGTGGCTTAATGGTATACAACCTCGCTAGCCTTGTAACCAGAAGGTTCTGGGTCCGAACCCCTGTGGTGAGTGCGTATTGGTGAAGAGTCCCAAACTAGGACGAAACAGCTGTCCAGTACTCCCAGGTATTCCAGTGGCTCTCTAACCAGTGTCAGTTCATGATGAAATCCTGTAACTAAAATCTCACACTGTTATACAGTAATATTTACTGATGACGTTTCGAGCCCAGTTTATTGCCCATTTAATGTTACTGCATAACACTGTGAGACTTTATCAAAATAAATGTTGCCCACAATGGAATTATACTCTGTTGATACTGCAACCTAAAACTGAGAGTTGTTTTTATCAAATGTGAGAGAAAAGTATCCTCTGTAACACTTTTATAAAGTTTTTATGCATTATTTTCATAAATATATGTATTTCATACACGAAAATGCCTCCTTCACGTGATTGGTGCGTTCGAGGTCATTCGCTGATTGGTGGTTAGTGGTGCTTAAAGTTTAACTTTGCCGTAAATTGCGAATTAATCTTCAAATTGCTTATTTGACTTAAGGTATGCAGAAGTTCGCCTCAGTAACAACCAGTCAAAAGTCGAATTGACAATCTGAGTTGAGTTAAAACGTGTGCATTTCTGATGAGCTTGGTAGCGAACGACTGAAGCGGCCGTCTGGTGATTAAATCCCCTAGATTTGGTCAACTAGCACTACTGGTTGATATGAGTCGTATACTACTACTCACCTCAGTCAATGAGTAGTATGTAGTGGGGTTTAAGAGACGTTTTATAGTAATACTATCGATCTTTTTATTTTTATTGATTCAAGTTTGATAATGGATTGATATCACTTAGAGGACCACGATTGAAAACCAGCATGGAGTACCGGACAGCTGTTTCGTCCTAGTTTGAAACTCCTCATCAATCTGCACTCGTCACTCCACCGGGGATCGAAATCAAGGCCTTCAAATAACAAGGCGAACTTGTTATTGTCTCGTATTGATATTCCTGTCTATCTGTATTTGAAATAATTCACAGGTGACATTCTATTTGCCTATGTAATAGAGGAACATGACAGTATTTGTTAGTGGTATTGTTTGATGACAAATTGATATAAAGATTTGTCAAAACACATATGTCTAACATTAAAATATCCTTTCTTTCATGCTTTGCGTGTTGTTTCACAAGAATCACTCATTTCTCCTCCTCTCAACGTAATCCGTTGCTCTGTTATTCAATATTCTTGCGGAAGATATGACCCAGATTATACACTACTACTTAGAAAACCTTGTCAGGAGTTATTTTGCAGTGATTTGATTAGTTTCAATTTCTCCCACGGATTGATATTAGTTAGAGAACTACCATTAAAAACCAGCAGGTAGTACTAGACAGCTGCTGGGGCTCGAACTCGTAGACCGAATAAATGACTCATGAATTCTAACTTCTGACTCTTGAGTATCCACCAGCCAGCCAATGTCATCGGCGAGTATTTGTCCTCACCGACGACTTGGCGATGATCCCCACTGGTTATGACTGCTCAGCAGGAACTCCAGTCAACTTCGTCCTTTAGCCAGTCACTAGGATGCATGAGATAAATTTTGAAGTGTTAGATTTTAGGGATTTGATTTTTTCCAAGTTCGACTACAGACTGTTCACAATGGTTGGTGGAAGCGCTAAAATCATGAACTGGTAGATGCTGGAATTCATGGGCCATTAGGTGAAGTCGCAGTGGCTGAATGGTGTACAAGCTTGACTTGCGACACGAAGGTCCTGTGGATTTGAACCCTGGCGATGTGGTGCATACTTCCGATGAGTTCCAAACTGGGACGAAACAATTAGCTGTCCAGTACTCCCTGATGTGTTTGTCAATGGTTCTCTAACTGATATCAATCCACGATCAAACTTGAAGAAAAGCTTTGCCTGTATCACCCCGCCACACCTCCGTGTAGATAAGTTTTGCAGGCTCTGGAAGTGATTTGCAAGAGAATGAGGTTAGGCCACAATTTATTCTATTCAGTTGTAGTAGCCGAGTAGAGTAGGTGAATAAGCCGGTCAGTAGGTAGAATAAGGTCACTCATTGTAGATGCACTAATCTAACAGTATCAATATTATTAAAATATTTCATTTTTGTGTCGCTTTCTGAATATATCCGATATCGCATTTTAACAGATATAACATTACAATTAACATTCATCTCTGTTTATTAGTATAGTCTAACAACATGTTAGAATACTGTTACTTCACAAAAATAGTTCGTGTGGTGAAGTGTTAGAACATGACATATTAGAGGCTTATAAATAGATTCTTTTAGGAATTCTAGTGGTTTTTGTGTGAAAAATATATAGCAGTTGTTTTCAATTGGCAATAAAAATTACCTATTTGACTCATCATGCTATCTACTCTGCACAACGAGTATTCATGATCTATTTGTATGTGTATGTGTACTCTATTATTAAAAGCTTGTTATATATCTCAGCAATTAGAAAAAAGTCACACGAGAGTATGATGTTATGAGATATTATAAGTAGGCTTTTTCATTTTATAAATACCATGTGACTGATAGAAAAGAAAGTATTTACTGTATCACTTTCATCAATAGTAAGGAAAGTTGTGGATGTATTGAATGGTGACTAGTAGTGGAATCCAGGAAAGTGCATTTTGTCCTGCATGGGTTTCTTCCCTAGATGTAACTAGAATCCCCAGCGAGTGATGTTTCCACTATGGGAACACCATCCATTACATGCTGGTCGATATCCAGTCTGGAAATTAGCCAATCAAAATTGACCAGTCTGGAAATAACCAATCAGAATTTGACCCAGTTAAAATAACGCCCACCAGTTTATTGATCATAATTACAAACTAATTGACACAACCTTGGTGACACTTTGAATCATACTTTATTGCGTAAAATATACTCTGCGGTCGTTGTTTACTCTCACTTAATTAATGTAGGCTATGGAAACAAGTAGCTGCCGTATCATGTTATTGACGTAGTCAAGCAGTATTCGTGATCAGCGCGTCGGTATCCAGCATCGGCGTCCCCATTTCAGTCTCAACGTATTGCGAAACATAGTACAAATAACATCAATGTTAATCCTCAGACACCGTCGTAGCCTCTGTACTAGCGGCCAACATGTCATTAGACGCTTCAATCAGTCAACGAAAAAAAATCGATTCAAACAAAATAAGAAAGTTAATTGGTGGATAGTGACTAGCAGTGGAATCCAGGATGCGCATTTCGTTCTATTTGGGTCTCGTCAGCTGGATGTTTCCACCGAGGCTCGAACCCAGTGCCCATAGTTTCAAACGCGCATCCTGGATTCCACTGCTAGTCACCATCCACCAATTAACTTCTAGTTATATGCCCAGACATCGTCGAAGCATCTGCACAAGACGCCGACATGTCAACCTGAGACCGAGCACTTCGGTCCAATCAATCGGCGCGAAAATCTAAAGTTGAATTAAATAAAACAAGAAAGTTGTTGAGATTTTTACTAACTTGCAAAAATATTGGATTAATTGTACGTCTTAATTCATTCAACCGAAATTTAGTTTCTCCCCAGTATTTTCATGACTTATATATTTTTCCGGTCCTTATCAAAATTGGAAACATTTTTAGGCGATGAATATTTTTTTGAGGAAACACGGATGCGCGTATTCTTTGCGAATAGCTGATCGGATAATTCATTCTTGAAATTGAAGATAATAATCTCAAAATATTTATGACTAGCTGAGAAGTACACCCGTATATGAATCACATGCCTTAAGGTTTTCTGAAATTCTTCAATCATTTTACCAGTGTCTCATGTTTAAAAGACTGGTGCAACGTAGTACACAGACTTGGCAAAATTACATACAATAATAGTATGGTGTGTGCTACTGATAAGAGTTTATAAGTAATATACTCGCAACGTCTTCTGCAAGAATCTTGAATAGCCAAGGGGACAGATTAAGTTGCGAAGAGGAGTGGCGGAAGTCATTGTGAAGCAATGTAGGAAGTACAAACATTAAGACAAAAGAAGTGAAATTTGAATAGCTTTTAAAAATTGGTTTTGTTTTTATACCATGGGACCTGAGTACGTCATTTTTAGCCAACTAAACAGTTCTGCTATCAAATACTGCTGTGTTTTCCCATTACAGTGGTACAGTATAAGAAACCTTGCGTAAAAACTTTAGTTTGCACTAATAATTTTTGTCCTGCTTCTTTCTACTCATTTTATGCTTTTTGTTGGTGATCCTCCACTTCTCTTTTATGTCACTTCATTAGTTACACCTCTTTTCAGGATTCTTGCAGAGGAGGAGGAGGTTGTGTAATATATTAATGAATTCTTGTCAGTAATACGTGATATACTGAGATACTAGTTGTGGGCAATAATGAAAACTTTTTAAATCAAATGTTCATTGTTAATTTGGTCGGTGGAATCCAGGATGAGCGTTTCGTCCTGTTTGGGACTTGTCATCTGATGCGCTTGTTCCCACTGAGACCCACTAAAGCGTTATTCGTTAGGTCATTGGTTTCCTTTTTTTCTATTTGTTTTGAGTTATCATTTTCCACTTTTTCAACGATTGATATTGTTGAGAAATGTTTCCAGTGAATGTGTTGACGGGTTCACAGGCGATTAACTTGGTAGTTCTTATTATTTTTATTTTGTTCCTTTACATTCTCAGTGGAACGTAGGGTTTCAAGCTAAAGCTGTAAAATTTCAGTTGCACTGATTTTGTTTTTCCGGGGGGTGAGATTGCTGGCCTGTATACCGGCCTTACTAACGGTTTAGCTAGCTTTAAGAAGTTCGTCGGCTGAGGATCGAGTACCAGATCATATCAGTGGCATGCATTCTGCCGCTGAACCAGTAACGCACAACTTGGTAGTACTGTGGTGAGAACTGGCTACAAGCCAAAATTGTAGACAACAATTTACGTGAATGTTACTTACGAAATCAGGATCATGAGAAAAACAATAACACAGCTTAACCTTGAGGAACTCAGTGGCCAATCACAGCAGACTTAACGTGTGCAAATACGATTCGCAGATATATAGCTTAACTTTCTGAGAAACGGTCACAAGCAGTACAGAATAACCTTCAGCAAGAAAATAACCAATCAGAAGACGTTGCTTCTCCGCTGACAATAATGTACATAAAAATCTACCAATATCTGTTGATTTTCTCGATAAACGATCTGTTGCCTGACCCTTGTCTTCTGTCTTTACAGTACTATTTTTCTTTCATTGATCTTACTTTTTGAGAAGTCGTTTATAACTCAAAATATTTAAACCTTGATCACCCTTATGATCGTTCCATTTGCTTACTTAGCTTATTTTCAATGTAGAATTTACAACCCCTGAAGCCCTGTGTTCCTCTAGGAACTAAAGGAAACAATCATTCCATTCTAGAGAATTCTTTTTATCTTCTTTATAAAGAAATCTGACTCGGTGAAGTATTTTTCTTATAATTATCTCGCTTTATTTTATCATTCGTGTATATGCATTACTTAATTTCAGACTGGATTTTGTTACCAAGTGAAATCAACTCAAGACCTACTAAAAATTAAGTACCGTTTGTTTCCTCCCATTTTGTGGCTAGTTAACTGTAAGCACTTATAACTCCTTATGGAATTAAACCTCTGACCATCATGTCTAGTAGTCAGCATGTTACTATACAGCTACTGAGTGGAGATTTGTGTTCTCTAACAGTTGTCCACCCTCAATATACTAAGATTATCGTTCTATGTTTGCTTTTAAATATGATGGACAAGATTTGTAGCTCAGGTGGATGCTTTTGATGTGGTTGTGTTCTGTGAGCTGGATAGTTCATTCGCGAAACTTTTGTTGCCCTACTAGGCAACATCTTCAGCGTATACTTCAATTTATTAGAGTGAGCTTTTAGATTTCTCCACGAGTTTTTTAGTCATCTCTCCTGGTGACGTGACCTTGAAAGTGATTGGTTGTTTTTGTGTTATTTCACACCCTGTAGGCTGCTTGTATTGGTGTTGATTGCTTCCTTGACACGAAGTTTGAATTTTTGTACATGAGGTTCCATTTCTTATCGATTGGTAAATTTTGTCTTGACGATTCACTGGAATACCAGGCTTCTAAAAATTCTTTAGCATTCTTGGTCTTTCCTCTGTCTAATATTTGAACGTTGTCCCAGTCGAATTGATGTCCATTGTTGTCTGTATGTAGTGATATGGGGGAGTGGATGTCATGTCTTTTGACGGCTAGTTTATGATCATGGATACGAAGATGAAGAGGACGTCCACTCTGGCCAATGTTAGTGTTTTTCGCAGTCGATGCAACGTATTTTTGTAGATGATGTTGGTTTTATCTTCTTCCGCTGTTGAGTCTTTTGGTTGGCATAGAACTAGTAAGTGATTTGTGGTTTGTGTGCGACATTAATTCCTAAAGGTTTGAAGAGTCTTGCGGTGATTTCTGAGATGTCCTTTATATATGGTAGGGTGATTTTCTTTGTTTTTGCTGTGAAGATGTTGCCTAGTAGGGCAATGAAAGCTTTGAAAATGAACTATCCAGCTCAGAGAACACAACTACATCAAAATATGTTTTTTGCTTTTATTAATAATTCTATACAAACGAACATGTATTTCAAATTTCGTATCTTTTAAAAATCTTTTGCTATTTTTTTTCTGTTTTTCGTTTTTAAATAGTCGGGCCATCAACCAATGGTTCGACTTTGGAATGTATCAGATCGTTGTCAACTGGCTGAATTCGGTGGTCATCATTTTCGTGTAGCAGCAGTTCGTTTCAGTCCAAATGATCAATATTTAGTAAGTATTGGCAGTCAAGAAGATCATACCTTGTATGTATGGGATAGACAAAGTGGACAACGAGTAGCAAGCGCTAAGGTTACAAATCGAGTAAGCTTTTATTGATTATTATTTTTTTTGAATATTTTTAAATTATCGATAGATAATTCAGAGTATTATTATTATTATTGTTCCCTTGAGTTCCTAGTGGAACATAGGGCTTCAAATGCACGTCTCCACTTGTTTCTGTCCTCTGCTGTACTTTTCACCTGCATCCATGTTAGTCCATACTGTTTCAACTCCTCTTCACACGATCTCCTCCATGTCACCCTTGGACGTCCCACTCGCCGCTTCCCTTTCGGGTTCCACTCGAGCTATGGCCTGACGCGTGATATCACCCAACGGCCTCCTCAGCGAGTGTCCAACCCATCTCCGCTTTCTCCTGCATATTTGTTGAGCGATTGGTTCTTGTTTTGTTTGTTCACATAGTTTCTTGTTGGTGATTCTTTCCGGCCGGCCATCTGATCTTCAGTATAGAGCGAAGACAGTTGTTGATAAAGGTCTGCAACAGGCTGTTGGAAATATTCTTTGTGACCCGCCAAGTTTCTGATCCGTATAGAAGAACTGACTGACTTGAAGTTTGTATTGAAAATCCTAATTTTGTTGTTGATATTGAGTGACAAAAATTTCCAGATTTGTTTCAGGTTGATGAATGTATTTCTCGCCTTTCCGATTCTCAATTTGACATCTTCGTCCGTTCCTCCTGTAGTTGAGATAATGCTCCCTAGATAAGTGAGTGAAGTAACCTCTTTCAAATCCCTCCCGTTGATGGTGATTGGCGGTGGATGTTGTTGATGCTGTTGTTGTTGTTGTTGTTGGTTGGTTATTTTCATAACCTCCGTCTTGTCTATGTTCACCTGGAGTCCTGTCTTTGCTGCTTCTTCAACCAGTTTGTCGGTTTTCGCTTGTAAGTCTTCGATTTTGTGTGACAACAAACATAAATCATCCGCGAAATCCAGGTCTTGTAGGTTCTTGACGTCGATCCAGGATACCCCTATCTTCTCGTTTCCCACTGTCTGACGCATAAATTTTACACTTTCTTTTACCAGTGATCTACGGATTATAACAACTACAGGCAGTTAGTGTCATTATCCCTCACGCCTTAGTCATTGTTCATTTCCGTTTGCATAAACCCACACGTGGTTGTTGTTGTTGTTGAGTGTATAGCGCTGTGGCTCATCGGTCTGGGAGTCTGACTCTCAACCAGTGGGTTCCTGGTTCGAACCCTGCTCCACGCACTGAGGTTTGGGCAGCTCCGGACAGTATAACCAACTCTTACAACATAAAAGGTGTGACTCATTGCCAGCTACATGGGATTTCAAGTGTTTGCTGAGCAATACTGAGATTGAGATGGGTGCTGGTTGTCGCCAAATGCGTTACTTAGTAACGGATTAGTGGGTTATGTTTAAAAGTATGTGGATTCATCAGCTTTTTCACAGTTAAAGATTTTCAATTTCTAATCAATACTAGTCAGTAAGTAATATATTAGCTTGTTTATCTGTGAATCGTGTGTATAAACATGATGCATGTGATGCATAAATCACACCACAGTCTAGCAATTCACGTTATATTAGATGGAATTCATGTGATTGGATCATTTAGACATTAGTAGCACCCTGATATGTGTAACCAATCGGATAGGTGGTATGATGATGATAAACAAATAGCTAGAGTGATGTTAAGGGGAATACCGACATTCACAGGTTTCAATGGATATTTCGTGCTAATCAGTGGTAGTAGGTTTCAGAAATAAACATACAGAAGTGTATTTTCATTGTTTCAGTCTAGTATATGTGGCTTATTGCATTAGAATTAATTTGTCTTTACTCATATCCTAGTGGCCCACATCCAAGCGGGCATATTTTTTTAGGGGGGGGGATGCTTTGAGATCACTCGATAATTGTCTGTTTTGTATTTCTCTAAAGGTAGGCTTTGTGGTTATGCTTATTCCCTTGGGCTCCGAGTGGAATATAGGGCTTCAACAGAACATCTGTATTTCACCTTGTTCTCTTCAGTCCTCTTCAGCTAGACCTCACGATTTCCCATAAGGTCTCATCTCCTCTTAACATGATCTCCTCCATGTCACCCTCGGATTACAGCCTCTCTGGTCGGTTTAACATTCTGGTTCCACTCAATGCCCCACGTGATGCGTGATGTCACTTAACGGTCTCCTCAGCATGTGTCCTATCCATCTCCGTTTTCTTCCGGATGTTTGTTGAGCAATAAGTTCTTGATTAGTGTGTTCCCAGAGTTTCCTGCTGTTAATTCTTTCTGGCGGGCCATTTGATCTTCATTATTGAGCCAGGGAAGACACCTGTTGAAAAAAGTGTGAAGTAGTCTGTTGGAAATGCTTTTGGTTGAAAATCCGAATTTTATAGTGGTTGATTTGTAATAAATATAAATTCATTAGCACCTCAATCGATAGAGCTCTAATCACTTAAAATAGGGGGTTTGCAGTTCACCTTCTGATGAGAAATAGGTCTTTTTCTTTCATTCCCACTTCAATCATTATCACATTTAATAATTAACGCCTAAAATGATTGTAGTTTCTAATTTTCTTTTTTGTTTATTCTTTGTTTATTCATATTCTTTTACTAAGAGTTCACACAATTTTTCTAATTTTTAATTATTTGTATTTATGTTACTGAAAGGCTTAACTGTCTAAGTTTATATAGTATACAGTATGTCTTCACTGTTCTGTAACTGTATCTATTGACTGACGATGTTTCAACGTAGAGAACTTTGCACAGAAGTGCACCACTTCGAGTTGCTACACTCTATGTAGTACACAAAGGAAGACAAAATGGAGAAAGAAAAGGGATTCCAAAGAACAATAATGGGCAGAAGCGTACTGGAGAAAGAGTAGTAATATGGTCAAACGATGGTGTCTGTAATAGATATGGTTGATCACAAAGAGTGATGAATGCATCTGAGCCATTGGAAACGATTTTGGGTCATATCATAAGTTATCTCCAGCCATTGGTACTTAAAATCCTGACGACTCCGATCAGGAGGTCTACATCTTCCTGCCTGGTTGGCTCAAACTAACTCTTGAAGATTTTATGGACTGATTCCATGTTTTCGTTAAACCGTTACTAGTTCGTTACCAACGTAATCCCATATCAGTTAACATTACCCATCGAGGAAGGAGATGACTAGGTATGCGTAACACATCTCCTATCCATCTCGACAATGGATTTCCGCTTCATACCGAACACTCGACGTCTAACCTCAATATTGCTCACCGTATTATACCACCTAACATGGTAGAAAGAAAGCAGACACCTATCATGAAAGGCAGTTAGCCTTTTCATGTATTCCACTTTCAATGGCCATATCTCACATCGATAAAGGAAGACAGAGCGGACATGTACTCAGTACACACGTCTTTTGATTGATGGCCAGATACTACGCCTACGCTAGAGATGATGCAGGCTGGCAGACAAATGCCACACGAGTCTTTTATATATCCCTTCTGAGATTTCATCGGTAATCAGCCTGTTGGGGCTGATGCAACTTCCCAAATAGGTGAAGCGGTCAACATGCTATACCAATTCTCTGGCTATCTTTAAGCTAGGTGTCAGTATAGTTATGTCCTGTAGCAAATCATGTGCTAAATGTCCCAAGATTGCTGCTGAAGGTGTTCAGAGGACTTTACATTTTATCAGCGTTGTCACCACCTATGAGGAATACATCATCCTGTTACTCTAAATCCCCTGATAAACGAGTCAATCCCTAAGTCGCTGGAGTCGGTTAGAGTCAATTCCATTAGTACATCTATAATGAAATGAAACAGGAATAGGGACAATAGTTGGCATCCGTGACGGACACCACTGGTTGTCATTACTTCAGATAACAAGTCTCCTTAATCACATACACGGATTTGTGAGTTCTAGTAGAGTGTTATGCTCAGTGCAATGCACTTTGCATTTAGAAATAAATGAGAAGAGAAGGTCTCCAGTCATACAGTACCTCTGGATGAGCCAATTTTGTGGTGTTTTGAGTTTTTTTTTTATCCAAAAATTTCGTATATTTCACTTCTTTATTCAAATAAAGTTTTATTTAATCAAAATTTTGTATGGCTTGACATTTTAAAGAAATTATCCATCATAATTCATTCTTTTTTCCATAGTTTTGTCCTGATTGTGTTAGATTAATAACCAACTTAGTCATTACAGTATAATATGACCCAAATGCGTTGTTCACTATCCTTCTGTTCCCCTTAAATCTTTGTCCTGTATCTATATGTAGTGCAAAGTCTCTGACAACTTTCAGTTTTTATTGCAAATTAATATATAGCTAACTGTTATTTTCATTCATTTAAATCTCTTTGTTGTTTGAAGGATAATATAAATCTTCTGTTATACAGACCGACGGATATATATATATATATATATGTATATATATTCATTGGTCGTACATCATATTTTCTTTGTGGATAGGAAAGAAGAGAGGTTGAATTTTAGTGATTCATATCTGGCATGCACTTGTTATTATTGTTTCGCGCTTTTTTGATATGATAATACTAATTATTAGAATGATCTGAATATTTGAAGTTGCCAGCAAATTGTGATCCTAAATGCTACTCTCTTGTTGTTTTACCAGCTAAATTGGGAAGTGGAACCGCTAATCCTATTTCCAAATCAACTGAAACCCTGTGACTAACATTTTCCACTGACTTAGGAATATCATGGCTGAAGGAGTCATTTAACATATCTCTAGGCTACATTATTCGTAAGCGTAAGAATAAAGTTGGGCGCCGGGGTGGAAGTGATGCTCGTGCACATTTCTTCTGGTTTAGTAACATACTGGACCAAATTGGGCTGCTGAATCACACATCCTTTTGTAAATCATCATTATATATTTGCCTAATGAAATCTTATTGCATCATAAAATAAAAAACTAAATTTTTTAATGAAGGACCAACTTATTAATCTAAGGTCGAAATAGTTTTCAAATTTTGGTGCATAATGTGGTACCTTATTCTGTTGTCAGGTCCTTTTGGTCTAGTGTGTAATTCTGTCATATCACAGTTGACCCCTAAGTCACCACAACTACCATCCAGACTAGACCTAGGTCTTATTCTCTCTGACGCTCAATAGTGGTAATATACTGAACGTCCAGGAGACTCATGTTATCTTCGTTGTTAGAATTCGCATCACTTGATAAAAATGTCGGAAACCTTAGGGATTGTTACTGAATAAAAATTGTTTACTTTTTGTAAAATTGCGGATTCTAGAAAGAATATTTTCAGGTATAGTCGTATTAGTTTAGTGTGAAGTTGGAGAATTCTCTGTTCATTAGGTTTACACTTTCCACGTTGCGCTCAAACCGCCTCAGGGATTGAAAAATCCTCTGTGTTACATTTCCCCATCATAGTTGCTTGCTTCTAGGCTTAAATGTGACTAGGCTTTACCTCCAGAACTGTAATTTTAAAAGTGATGTCCACGATTTATGTGTGGCGTGAGAAGACAAGAGACTTGGTAACAGACTTTTCTATTAAGGGAAAACACCCCCATATTTAAACATTTTTAGCTATTGGTCGGCTAGGTCAGAGGATAATAAACTGTTCTGATAGGTTGTTGACTTTCTGAAGGTTAAACACTGAGACGGAGAGCTGTCCAATGAAATTGTTTCATGACCACAACGCAAACTAAATCCGAATTTGAGGAGTAAATTCTTTTGTAGGCATTGACTTAAAATGTTGTTTCCAATTTTGACTACTTCTAATAAATCTGCCTCTGTATACTGCTGATAAATCTTGTCAGTATCGCACACCACATATGTATTGATATTTTCGAATTTATAAGTGTGTTCATGCGTTGTATCACAAAAAACTTGAAATCTTGCTGTCGCCTGTTCTCTTTTGTATGCGATTTTCATACAACGAATGCTCGATTCTTATTAGTTATTCACTGTTCATATAATAATACAGACAGAAGAGGTGTTGGTGTTAAATAACTATCCTGTAAAATGCATTATGAAGATAAGAAAAGGTCAAAAGCAAAATAAAAGTAATGGGTAAACTAATAATGATAACAAAAATAAGAAAGAATATAAGGCATCTACAGTAGTTCTACCATATAAAGAGGGGACATCTGAGACCCTACGTAGGATACTTAATAAAGCAGGAATTAGGGTGGCATTCAAACATACAAACTCACTCAGGCAGGGACAAGCTCTGTAGGCTAAAAGACCCGGTGGACCCAATTAAACAAAATAATATAATTTACAAAATACCTTGTAATGACTGTGAGGTCAACTATATAGGTCAAACTAGTAGATCGGGGGTAATCAGATTGTCGGAACATAAGAATTTAGCCAAGGTAAGAATGATTGACCCTGAAAAGATAAGTGATTTAGAAGGAAGCTCAGCAATTGCACTGCATGCATTAACACAACCACACAATAGGGTGGGAGAGGGTCAAAATTCTAAGAAGTAATCTATATAGGTGGAGAAAGAGACTGATTACTGAATTCTGCCTGGTTCATTGAGTCTACACCCAACATGTGCAGTAGGAATGATTCATCACTCATACCGGAAATATGGAAAATACTACTACCAATCAAGTCAAGCGATGGAAAATAATGGAATCATATAAATGTAGTTAGGAAGTTGTGTGAGTAACTTGATATGATTATGAGCACTAAATTGAGTACTGTAAGACTTTATCAAGGTAGATTTTATCCACAATAGGATCATATTCTACCACAGTGCACAATTTCTATTCTTATATCAATAATACCACATAAAAATAAGTTTTACAGGAATCTGAAGTAATAATTTGTGGACACACACACATGCCAAACTATGCTATGTTCTACGTTGTCAGATTTCTCTATTATATTCAGTAATATCAACATCTAGTGTTCTATGTATGGATGCATTTTTCTCTCACTGGCTATATAAGCTGAATTTATGAAGTTCCATATTCAGCATCGGGTAAAAATGGCATTTCAGGATCCTTATGTCATTCTTGATATAAGTATAAAACTTAGACACTGTGGAAGAGTGTAATTCCATTATGGGTAAAATTTATTTCGATAAGATCACAGAGTGTTATACGGTAATATTAACTGATGAACACCTTTCGAGCACAATTTATTGCTCACAATCATATCAAGTCACTCACACAACTTTTTGCTTTATTTATATGCATAAGTGAAATTGAATAGATATTGGGATAGAATCAATATAAAATTAAGTACATTCGGAATTAATATTAGTGTTATCAATAAAATACAATCAGATGGGAAATAAGATGTTTTTTACATTCAAAATAAATAACTTGTTAGAATGTTATAATGTGAATTGAATACATTTTAACATTATTTATTAACCTCCGGTTTCACTGGTAATAACATCTTCCATATTTCTGGTATTTGCATTGAGTCATTTCTGTTGCATGTGTTGAGTGTAGCCTCAATGAACCAGGATTCATTAATAAACCTCTCTCTATTTCCACCTACCTATATTACTTCTTAGAATTTTAACCCTCTCCCACCCACCTTATTGTGTGGTTGTGTGTTAATGCATGCAGTGCGATGGCTGGGTTTTTCTCTAAATTACTCATCTTTGTGGGATCAATCATTCTAACCTTAGCTAAATCCTTATGTTCTGATAATCTCACTACTCTCGATCTACTAGTTTGACGTATTTAGTTGACCTAACTCACAGTTATTGCAAGCTATTTTATAAATTATATTATTTTGTCTAATTGAGTCGACTTAGAGGGTCCTTTAACCTACAGAGCTGGGCCTACCTGAGTGAGTTTGCAGGTTAGAATTCCTAATTCCTACTTTATTAAGTATCCTACGTATGGTTTCAGATGTCCCCCTCCTTATATGGTAGAACTACTGTAGATGCCTTATATTCTTTCTTATTTTTGTTATTATTATTAGTTTCACCATTATTTTTACTTTGCTGTTGACTATTTCTGGTCTTCTTAATAAATTCTATAGGATAGTTAGTTATTTAACACCACGGCTTCCTCTATCTGTTTCATTTCATCGTTTTGGTCTCTTTTTTGTGCTACTTTGTGCTGTAGTGGAGCGTCATTTCGTTTTACGTGGAAACGAATAAGTTTGGTACATGTGTACTCCATTGGCTAATGCTGTTCTCTTTGAGAGTCGAACTTAACCCCACCGTTGTTTTTAAACTCCTAAGTATTATTCATTAGGCTATCAATCTTAGAGATTAAGCTTCATTGCTTGAAGCCTTTTGCTTTTACTATTGGCTTGTAATGCTTAATTTACTCTTGAATTTCGTGATATTAGAGGTTACACGCTGTATGTCACTTGACTTATTTTGGTAGTTTCTGACAATATCTCAGCATGCAAACTACAGGCTTATTTGGCATTTACCAACTTATTGTCATCTCTGGTGTAGACGTTATTTCCGGTTATCGATCAAACAACGTGTGTACTGTGCATCAGTGCGCTTCGTCTTTCCTTATGTTTGTGTGAGACGTGGTCTTCAAAATTGGAAGACTTGGAAAGACTTGTCGTCTTTAAGCGTAAGTGTCTGAGTTTATCTTGCATGTTAAATGATATTGTGGTGAGAGCTGGCTGCTAGCCAAAATTGATAGATAGTAATTTACGTCAATGTTTACGTCCCGAATATTGGTTATGAGAAAAATAACAACAAAGACTGACTCAACAATAAATCACCGCAGACTTTGCGTAGGCGGATACAATTTGCAGATAGATAATCTGAACTTCAATAAACGGCCACAAAGAGATGAAAGATTAACGTTCAGCGAAAAACCACCAATCAGAAGATGGTGTTTGTTTGCTTAAAATAATCTATAATAATGTACATGGAAATCGATAATTATCTGTTGATTTCCTAAATAAACGATCTGTTGCCTGGCCTTTGTCTTCTGTTGTTACAATATAATACAGTGAGTAATATTGAGATTAGGCATCGAATGTTAGGTAAGGAGGGAAAGTCAGTCGATTAGGTTCTAAAGGTACATCGACTGATATGACTGGCTAGGACAGATGTTGCATACGCGAATTCTTTTTTTGATCAATGTTAGCTGACATAGGATTAGATTGGAAAAGAGTTAGGGATGTTCAAATCATTACTTATCATCACTTCATGAAGTCTTTAATTGTTGATTTTAGTCAGATAGGGAAGTGTAGACTGTGCGTCTGGGATCCGTTCTTGAGACTATAGGTGAGACATGACTAGACATCGTTCTCAATGGTGGAGATGCATTCAGTCTTTATGAACTTCCATACGCATTAAATTCTTATTATCCTCCATTTGGCTACTCTTTCTTTTGTACATTTCCGTTCATTATAGTTTTAGCTTTGTCTATCTTTGTGTGCTATATAGAGTGTGATAACTTGAACTGCTACACTTTTCTTGCTAAGTTCTATTTTGAAAACTCAGGGTGAATTAGTTAAATGCCCATTACAGAATCTTGTTAAAAGTGATTTTGTAAAGCAAAATATTATCATTCTACATAAATTTTGTCCTTAACTTTCCAACTATTTTGGTACCAAAACCCGCATTATATACATGTTCATTCATGAAACTTTGTGTAGTAACTAAAATGTGATCTTATTTTCTCTACGCTGTTGAAAAACAAGCCACAATGAATTTAAACATTTGTTGAGTAGCAATATTAACTTTCTTTTTTCTTTTTAAAAAAATTCTTAGAAAAGGTTTACAGGCGTGTACCTAAAAAAACCCCATTTTCTTAGGACATATTTTGTGTTCTTCATTACCTTGAGTAACTTTCACGTGTTTAAAACTGAATGAAATACAATTGCACATCGTTTGATGGCTGTTTTTTTTAGCGAAATGCTTTGTAACAATCATAATAAATAAAGTAATGACTCTGTGTTGTTACTACCGATTTGTGTAATTTTTAAACCAGGTGTTTCCATGGTGCATTCAAATCGTGGATTTTTTTCATCTGGAGTTTAAATATCGTTGTCGTTGTAGCTCACCAATCCACTAAAGATCCAGATCTTGTTCCAGTGGATTTTCTCATAGCTTTCAAAGAAATGAAAGTTTCTCTTGTCTTTCCGATCCTGCCATTGACATCCTCATCTGTATCACCTGTAGTTGAAATGATACTGTACAGATAAGTGTATAAGGTGAATACCTTCAGATTCCCCCACCTCGCCGTCAATATTGATTGTTGGCTGTTGTTGTTGTCGTTGTCGGCAAGGTATCTTCATCACCTCTGTCCTCTAAATACTCCTTCGAACTCCCGTCTTTTCTGTCAACTTGTTGGTTTTCGCCTGTGGATTTTCGAGTCTTCTTATTGGTCCAACATATTCCTGCCTTTTGGCTTCCTATGTACAGTCTTCCACCTGATCCCCCAGTCCAGTCCACCATGATAAGGAGTATCATTGGTGATAGTAGACAGTCTTGTCATCTAACTCTAACTGCATTCACACTTCAAAGACTCCTTCTATAATTGGTACATTGATAATTATGCAGGTACTGCATCATTACAGCCATATGTGAGACTTACCATACCATTGTCGTAATTAACATGTAATGTATACTTTGAACAGCTGTATTTATTAATATTATTATTCCCTAGGGTTCCGAGTGGAACATAGGGCTACACTTTCTTCTATTTTCTGCTGTCATCTTCAGCTGGCTGACTCCACAATTATCTGTAATCTCTCATCTCGTAACCCCAAACGATCTCCTCCATGTCACCCTTGAAGTGACGTCCCATTCGGAGTGCACTTGAGCGATGGCCTGCATTGCGCGTGATGTCATTCCACGGCCTACTCAGTATATGCACTATCCATCTCCATTTTCTTCTATATATTTGTTGAACAATCGACTTTTGGTTGGTTTGTTCCCAGCCAGAGTTTCTTGTTACTAATTCTTTCTGGCAGGTCAGCTGGCGATTTGATTTTCAGTATAGAACCAGTCAGCGAAGGTGGCAGCTGTTGGTAAAAGTCTGCAGCAGACTCTTTGAAATGCTTTTCGTGACACGCTGGCCAAGTTTCTTATCCATATTGAAGAACTGACTGACTGAATTCACCTTTGTGTTGAACAGAATCCGAATCTCATTCCTTATGCTGAGGAAGAGTGCAGACTTCCAAACTGGTTTCAGGTTGATGAAGGCGTATCTTGTTTTTCCGATTCTGACTGGCTTTGACATCTTCATCCGTCCCGACTGCCTGTGGTTGAAACCGTGCTTCCCAGATAAGTAAAGGAAGTAACCTGTGTCAAATCTCTCTCGTTGATGGTGATTGGTGCTGGTTATCGTTGCTGTCGGTTGGTTGGTTATCTTCATCACCTCCATCTCCATCTTTGCTATGTTCACCTGCAGTCCTGTCTTCACTGCCTGCCAGTTTCTTGGTTTTCGCCTGCAATTCTTCAGGTTTGTGTGACATTAGATAGACAGGCAGACATTAAACATAAATCATCCACGCGCGAAACCCAGATCTTCTAGAGTCTTCTTATCGGTAATCCAGCGTGTTCTTGTCTTCTCACTCTCAACGCACAGTCTGACGCATAATCCAGTCCACCAGAATTAAGAATATAATCGGGGATAATAGATAGCCGGCCTTGTCTTACTCCTATCTCAACGCCTCACTGAGTTTTCCGTTTTGGATCACCTGACACGTGGCATTGTCATATAGCTGAGGTTGACAAAGACTTGAGCACTGCATGGCGTAGTGTTAAATTAGTTTCCAAATTACTTCTCGTTCAACACTGCACCATCAAAGGCCTTTTCGAAGTCGATGAAGTTGAGGTAGAGAGAGGTTTGACTGTCATTCTATGCTTTGTTCTGTGATGATTATGCGTAGAGTTTCCATCTGATCAGCACATGATTTGCCGTTCGTGAATCCAGCTTGTGCCGGTGGGGCTTGCGGAGTTCTGTATATATGTAACAACAGAAGAGAAGGGCCAGGCAACAGATCAGTTTTATTACGAAAACCAACAGGTATTTATATGTATTTTACGTACATTAATAGGCTTCTGCCCGCAGAAAGAAGGCGGTCTTCTGATTGGTTGTTTTGCAAACAAACGCAGGCTTCTGCTTTCTCGTTCTCGATATTTCTCGGAAATGCGAGCCACTTGTCTGCGAATCATATTTGTCCACGTCTAGGTCAGCTGTGATCGGTTGTTGAATCAGCCCAGATTAATTTCCACCAATCAGCGTAGATCAATGTCTACCAATTGGCTAGCAGCTTGCTCTCACCACATGTAGTGCATCCTTTATTCTCTGCAGGACGATTCGAAATACTATTTTACTTGGTGTGATCAAGAGCATTATTCCACACCACTTCTTGCAGAGTGAGGCGTAAGTTGCCTTTCTTTAGCACCTTGAAAAGGTAGCTGTTTTCAATAGTTATAAACGTTTTAGGTTTTATTACTGACCGACGATTTTGTCATATAATATTTTATCACAAAGTTAAGTAGACGTAGGTGTTTGTCTAACATCGTCTTGTTTTTTTTAAGTGTTTATCGACACAAATTAATTGATTTATTGTGAT